>CM053028.1:124590114-124639942 GCA_028564925.1 Lithobates sylvaticus | reverse complement strand
ATGTGAGGGGTGTACTCACTTTTGTGAGATACTGTGTGTGTATGTATATATATATATATATATATATATATATATATATATATATACACTCACATACTGTAAACACACACACACATATATATATATATACACAGGTGCGTCTCCAAAAATTTGAATATTATCAAAAAGTTAATTTATTTCAGTAATTCAATTCACAAAAGTGAAACTCATATATTGTATAGATTCGTTACACACGGAGTGATATATTTCAAGCATTTCTTTCTTTTAGTTTTTATGATTATGGCTTACGGTTAGTGAAAACACAAGATTCAGTATCTCAGAAAATTTGAATATTACATAAGACCAATAAAAAATAAGGATTTTTAATACAGAAATGTTGGCTTACTGAAAAGTATGTTCATGTACAGTATAGTAGGCACTCAATACTTGGTCGGGGCTCCTTTTTCATGAATTACTGCATCAATGCTGAGGTGTTATAGAAGCCCAGGCTGCTTTGATAGTGGCCTTCAGCTTGTCTGCATTGTTGGGTCTGGTGTCTCTCATCTTCCTCTTGACAAGCTTGCTGGCCAATCAAGAACAGTGATATTATGATCATTAAACCAGGTATTGGTACTTTTGGCAGTGTGGGCAGGTGTCCTGCTGGATAATTAAATCAGTATCTCCATAAAGCCGGTCAGCAAGAGGGAAGCATGAAGTGCTCTAGAATTTCCTGGTGGAGGACATGAATGAGCAAGTTTGGGGTGGGGTGGAGGAACTTGACTAGCCTGCACAGAGTCCTGACCGCAACCCGATAGAACACCTTTGTAATGAATTAGAGCAGAGACTGCGAGCCAGGTCTTCTTGTCCACATCAGTGCCTGACCTCACAAATGCGCTTCTGGAAGAATGGTCAAACATTCCCATAGACACACTCCTAAACCTTATGAAAGGCCTTCCCCTAGCAGCAAAGTGTGGGCCAACTCAATATTGAACCCTACGGACTAATGCCACATACACACGGTCGGATTTTACGACGGAAAATGTCCTATCGGACCATGTTGTCGGAAATTCCGACCGTGTTTGGGCTCCATCTGACTTTTTCCGTTGGAATTTCGACGGAAAAAGTTTGAGATCCTGCTCTCAAATTTTCCGACAACAAAGTCCAATCGGACTTTTTCCGATCGTGTGTAGCGAATTCCGACGGACAAAGTGCCACGCATGCTCAGATCACATTACAAGACCAAAGCTATTGGCTACTAGCCTCTACGTAATTCCGTCGTACGCAACGAACGTCACCACATTCAGGATGATCGGATTTTCCGACAACTTTAAACGACCGTGTGTATGCAACACCAGTGTCGTACAAAATCCGTCGGAAAAAATCCGACGGATTTTGTGGTCGAAATTTCCGACCGTGTGTATGCCCCATAAGACTGGGATGCATTAAAGTTCATGTGCGTGTAAGGTCGGGTGTCCCAATACTTTTGGTAATATAGGGTAGATATTCTCTTTAACCAACACAAAAAAAAAAAATTTAATTGGCAAACTGATGCATTTTGAATAGGAACTCCAGCTATTCTAAAATGTTGCAGGGCCGGATTAACATAGGGGCTGATGGAGCTGTAGCTCCAGGCCCCTGCCTTAAAATAGGCCCGCCCAGCCAGCAGTATAAGCCCGATTTTTCTCCTGTCCATAAACGTCTATGGGACAGGAGAAGCTGTGTGTAAATGTAGGGGTGTTTGGCTGCATCTGTGTTGGCTCACTGTGGTTATTACAATGTCACAGTGCACAGTCCCCCTACACAAATGGGGGAGGCTGAGTCGGCTCTGCCTTTCCCCTCCCCTCTCCTTCTGTGAAGTTTGTGCAGTGAAGGAGCCGTGTGGGTGGGAAGTTATGATGAACAGAACACCGGCACATAGAAGGTGAACAGGATATCTCTGTTATATATATATGTTATATACATCTCTGATATATCTCAGGATATATCTGAGTGATAAGCCTCCAGGGACCATCCAAATGTGAGCTCAGTGACTGGACTCCCTTCCCTCGTTTTTAACTTTTTTTCTCCAGCAGTAGTTCTTATAACTGCAGCCAAAGTTTTTAGAATTGTGTCATAAGCCTGTGGTAGTACTTGGTCCCTTGTGCTTTTAGGTGGGTTCACACTGGTTTGCTATGTTTTGGCCCATTGCTGGTGTATCCACAGTTGTCCTGCGTTTTACCCACAGCCCTATTGATTTCTATTAGGTTGTGTGTTTTTTTCTGCATTTTCTGAAAGTGCACTAACATTCCTGCATGCATCTTATGTTTGGCGCACTGTCAGAAAATGCAGCAAAAAACTGCAACCTGATATATATCAATAGGACTGCAGCTAAAACTGCAGATACATAAGCAGTGCGGCCGTCTGCAGCACACCAGTGTGAGCCCAAAGACTTTCACACACAACCCCCCTGTAGAACTTGGTCTGATCAATACTCCTGGCATACATACACACGGCCATACTATCCCAGCTCAGGATGGGTGGGGGCTCCAGGGATTTGATTGACTATGCAGGCCCTGTCCCTTCTATCCATCCGGGCAGAGTCCTGCAGGGAGAGACAGGCTGCTGGTGGCAAGTGGCACACTGTATCTGGTGTCATGCTGCTGATGGCAAGTGGCACACTGTATCTGGGGACAGGCTGCTAGTGGCAAGTGGCACACTGTGTCTGGTTGCATGCTGCTGGTGACAGGCTGCTGGTGGCAAGTGGCACACTGTGTCTGGTGCCAAGTGATACACTGTATCTGGTGACAGGCTGCTTGTGGCAAGTGGCACACTGTATCAGGTGACAGGCTGCTTGTGGCAAGTGGCACACTGTATCTGGTGACAGGCTGCTTGTGGCAAGTGGCACAATGTATCTGGTGGCAAGTGGCACACTGTATCTGGCATGCTGCTTGTGGCAAGTGGCACACTGTATCTGGTGACATGCTGCTTGTGGCAAGTGGCACACTGTATCTGGTGTCATGCTGCTTGTGGCAAGTGGCACACTGTATCTGGTGGCATGCTGCTGATGGCAAGTGGCACACTGTATCTGGTGACAGGCTTCTGGTGGCAAGTGGCACACTGTATCTGGTGGCATGCTGCTGATGGCAAGTGGCACACTGTATCTGGTGACAGGCTTCTGGTGGCAAGTGGCACACTGTATCTGGTTGCATGCTGCTTGTGGCAAGTGGCACACTGTATCTGGTGGCATGCTGCTGATGGCAAGTGGCACACTGTATCTGGTGACAGGCTTCTGGTGGCAAGTGGCACACTGTATCTGGTTGCATGCTGCTTGTGGCAAGTGGCACACTGTATCTGGTGGCAAGTGGCACACTGTATCTGGCATGCTGCTTGTGGCAAGTGGCACACTGTATCTGGTGACAGGCTTCTGGTGGCAAGTGGCACTCTGTATCTGGTGGCAGGCTGCTTGTGGCAAGTGGCACACTGTATCTGGTGACATGCTGCTTGTGGCAAGTGGCACACTGTATCTGGTGACATGCTGCTTGTGGCAAGTGGCACACTGTATCTGGTGGCATGCTGCTGATGGCAAGTGGCACACTGTATCTGGTGACAGGCTTCTGGTGGCAAGTGGCACACTGTATCTGGTTGCATGCTGCTTGTGGCAAGTGGCACACTGTATCGGGTGGCATGCTGCTGGTGGCAAGTGGCACACTGTATCTGGTGACAGGCTGCTAGTGGCAAGTGGCACACTGTATCTGGTTGCATGCTGCTGGTGACAGGCTGCTGGTGGCAAGTGGCACACTGTGTCTAGTGCCAAGTGATACACTGTATCTGGTGACAGGCTGCTTGGGGCAAGTGGCACACTGTATCTGGTGACAGGCTGCTTGTGGCAAGTGGCACACTGTATCTGGTGACAGGCTGCTTGTGGCAAGTGGCACACTGTATCTGGTGACAGGCTGCTTGTGGCAAGTGGCACACTGTATCTGGTGGCATGCTGCTTGTGGCAAGTGGCACACTGTATCTGGTGGCATGCTGCTTGTGGCAAGTGGCCCACTGTATCTGGTGGCAAGTGGCACACTGTATCTGGCGTGCTGCTTGTGGCAAGTGGCACACTGTATCTGGTGACATGCTGCTTGTGGCAAGTGGCACACTGTATCTGGTGGCATGCTGCTGATGGCAAGTGGCACACTGTATCTGGTGACAGGCTGCTGGTGGCAAGTGGCACACTGTATCTGGTTGCATGCTGCTTGTGGCAAGTGGCACACTGTATCTGGTGGCATGCTGCTGATGGCAAGTGGCACACTGTATCTGGTGACAGGCTTCTGGTGGCAAGTGGCACACTGTATCTGGTTGCATGCTGCTTGTGGCAAGTGGCACACTGTATCTGGTGGCATGCTGCTGATGGCAAGTGGCACACTGTATCTGGTGACAGGCTTCTGGTGGCAAGTGGCACACTGTATCTGGTTGCATGCTGCTTGTGGCAAGTGGCACACTGTATCTGGTGGCAAGTGGCACACTGTATCTGGCATGCTGCTTGTGGCAAGTGGCACACTGTATCTGGTGACAGGCTTCTGGTGGCAAGTGGCACACTGTATCTGGTGTCATGCTGCTTGTGGCAAGTGGCACACTGTATCTGGTGGCATGCTGCTGATGGCAAGTGGCACACTGTATCTGGTGACAGGCTTCTGGTGGCAAGTGGCACACTGTATCTGGTGGCAGGCTGCGGGTGGCATCTGGGATGCTGCATCTGGCGGCAGGCGATGGTGGCAAGTGACACGCTGCATCTGGTGGCAAGTGACAAGCTCAGGTTCCCACTGATTCTGCATCATGAAGTTGAACTATTTCACTATAGATTACAATGTAGTAATAGAAATAATGGAATTTGATCATCTCGACGCCATATCAAGCATAGTGTCAGGATGATTTTAAGTGCTAACACCAGCCATTTGCCCGAAAAATCACCCCCGCCACCTATTTCCCCATCAACCCCGAGACTGCATCCCCCCTCCCCTCATCTTTTTTTGGGGAAGGGGGGTTGTCCCTGAATGGCAGTTTGGAAATGTGGTCGCCCTATGTTGCTGCTGTTGAGAGACTGCATAGCAGGTGGTATTGGGGGTGTTGCTGCTGCTCAAAGGCTGCATGGCTGATATTACTGGTGAGAGTATATTCAATTTGTTTTAGCAAAAAACTTTTGCATTTTCATTTTGTTTCCACAAAAAGGCCCACCAAAATCCTCAGCACCAGGCCCATGATGCTCTTAATCTGGCCCTGCACAGGTGGTGTTCTTAGACACCAGTAATGAAATAATCACTGTCTGCCACAGAGCAATGATATATTTGAAATTACCATGATTCATGTAAAAAGTGCAGAGCAGTTCCCTGCTCACAGCTGTCCAAAAAAAAAGCAGCCGGAAGTGTTTATCAACAACATGCGCTGAAAGAGAGATAAAAAAAAAAAAAATTGTGTAAAAAAAAAAACATTGTGTTCTTTTAGAGATCAAAGGAATAAACTTCGGTCTGCAAATTAAGTCAGTTTAACCATTTAAAGACTAATGCTGCGTACACACGATCAGACTTTCTGGCGGACTTGGTCTGGGGTACAATCCAACGGACTTTGCAGCTGAGGTCCGCCGGACTTTTAAACGAATGGACTTGGCCACACACGATCACTCCAAAAGTCTGATGGATTCAAACGTGATGATGTACGACCAGACTAGACTAAGGAAGTTCATAGCCAGTAGCCAATAGCTGCCCAAGCGTTGGTTTTAGTCCGTCAGACTAGCACACAGACAAAAGGATTGTCCGATAGAAAGCCGAGTCCGGCAGACAAATTTGAAGCCAGTCTTATTTCTAGGTCCGCCGGACTTTTGGGAAGAAAAATTCCGCTGGAGCCCACACACGATCGAATTGTCCGACGGACTCTGGTCCACCGGACCAAGTCCGCCGGAAAGTCCGATCGTGTGTATGCGGCATAAGCCTTTTTCTGACACTTGTTGCTTACAAGTTAAAATCAGTATTTTTTTCTAGACTTAAAACCCCCAAACATTTTATATATATATATATCTATATATATATATATATATATATATATATATATATATATTATATATATATATATATATATATATATATATATATATATATATATTTATATTTTTTTAGCAGAGACCCTAGAGAATAAAATGGCGGTCGTTGCAATGTTTTATGTTAGACTGTGTTTGTGCAGCGGTCTTTTTTAAAACGCAATTTTTTGGAAAAAATACACTTCAATTAATTTAAAAAAATAAACGAAATAGTAAAGTTAGCCCAATTTGACTGTATAATGTAAAAGATGATGTTATGCCGAGAATCGTGATCTTTATTCTAAGCAAA
The DNA here is from genome assembly GCA_028564925.1 of Lithobates sylvaticus. NCBI lineage: Eukaryota > Metazoa > Chordata > Amphibia > Anura > Ranidae > Lithobates > Lithobates sylvaticus. The sequence goes on along the minus strand of CM053028.1, from coordinate 124,633,616 downwards.
AAATTGTGATTCTCATTTTATTCAGAATCGTGCCGCTCTACCACCAGGTGCAGTTTTTTGTACCTTTCACAAACTCATCATGTGTTTTCTCTAATTATTGCTAGATTGGAGCAAGTGCTGCACTTTATATTTGATTTTTGTTTATCGCTTATTCTTACTTCAATATTTATTCAATAGTATAATGAAATTTCTTGGGGATTTATGCTTTGGCTGCCCATTATTTAGTTTTTCTATTCGGCTCTGGACACTTGGTGGTCTATTTCTTTTTACTGGCACACTCCTTTTTATAGCAACTATTTTGGTGCCACCATGGATTGACCACCCACATGGAATCTGCTTCCTGTTTGCCCCCTTAAGTTCTCGCTGAGTCATACTTCCACAGCTCATGGGTGAGGCTCCCCTGGCAATCCCCATTTGGAAATATTATCATAGCTATTCTTAGCTGATTTGTAAGTATTAGAGCCCCACTGACAGCTTTTGAGGTTGGAATTACCCTTGTATTACGAGATACCATTAGGTATGTTACATGCCTGATGTTTTATCTTACAGATACTATAGATGCATCTACTCCGGAAGAGTGAGCAAAGAGTCCCAAAACGCGTTGAGTCTATGGATGCTATTTTTGTTTTAGCTATGTAGTATTGTATTATATATGGTGAACACTATATTTAATGATTTATGAAATGCATTGATATGGATTAGTTACAAATCAGCTTGTTACCATTTTATCCTCTTTTTGTATGAAATATTTATTCATTTATTAACCACTTCCCGACCGCCTGCCATACATACACTGCGGCAAGACGGCTCTATTGTGCAAAATCACGTACCTGTAAGTGATAACCTCTTCCCTGCCAGTGTCATTTATACAGTGCCAGTGCTTATTTTTAGCACTGATCAATAATGTCACTGGTTCCCAAAAAGTGTCATATGTCAGCTAGATGTCCGATCTGTCTGCCTCAATGTCGCAGTCCTGCTAAAAATCGCTGATCACCGCCATTAAAAGGAAAAAGAATTATAAATAAAAATGCCATAAAAATATCCCCTATTTTTTAGACGCTATAACTTTTGCGCAAACCAATCAATATACACTTATTGGGATTTTTTTTACCAAAAAATATGTAGCAGAATACACTTAAAGACTTGGCCTAAATTGATAAAGAAATTAGATTTTTTTTAGTTTTCTTTATTGGATATGTATTATAGCAGAAAGGAAAAAAATTAATTTATGTTTTTTTTAATTATTTATTTATTTTTTCGAAATTGGCGTTCTTTTTTTGTTTATAGCGCAAAAAATAAAAACCGCAGTGGTGATCAAATACCACCAAAAGAAAGCTCTATTTGTTTGAAAAAAGGACATCAATTTTATTTGGGTACAACATCGCAAGACCATGCAATTGTCAGTTAAAGTAACGCAGTGCCGTATCACAAAAAATGGCCTGATCATTAAGGGGGTAAAACCTTCCGGGGTTGAAGTGTTAAACAACAATGTTGGAAACTAGTTATTCATTGGTCGTATGTGCTGTGCCTCATTTAAAGTCCAGGGCAAATAAATTGGTTTCATGTAGAATTGCAGTTCACAAGTGAAATAACACAGAAGGTAATACATACTATTTAAAAAGTGTATTTACTGTATGTGGTAGAGACATTGCAAGGTGTTTGGACCACAAAACTCAAAAAGTTTCCTATTCCTCCCACCCTCGCTGTTTCCGACTAATATAAAAAAGTGTGAAAACTTTTTGAAGACCCCTCCTGTATAGGCATGTACACTTGGAGGTAAATGCTATAAAATTCCTTTGGGTACAGTGTTGTCAGTTAAACTATCTCTGTTCTGAAAACTAAAAATTGCCTGATAATGAGGGGGCATTACTGGTTGAACTCATATGGTAACGGTATGCTTTTTCAAGAAAAAAACACAAAAAGATGTGGGGTCCCCGGTGTAAATCCATTGTCAATTATGTTATCTAGAGATGTAGTTCTATCATCAATGATGATAAAAGGCACCCTGACAGCCTGCTGACTCAAACCCAAAGACCCGTGCATGAGGATCCTGCTCCCAATAGACTCTTGCCCCGGATGACATATTGCTGGATTTACTGAATGTCGATAAGCTGCCTGACGTCACTGACTAAATGACCATGACCATAATTGGGAAATAACATTAGCTAGGCTTACCAGATTGTTTTGCTGTCATTCAGCAGCCAGCCAGAGACCTGTCATTTAAAGGGGAGAGTGCATCAGGAGCAGGATCGTCATACACGGGCCATCCTGTTTCTATAAGTGGGTCATCATGACATCATAATTGACATTGTATCTACATCGTTGGAGCACATGATTGATGTTGGATTTACATTGTGGGACATTTTTTTTTATATGTCACATTGTGTGTGTTTGTTTATTTTCTTTGAGTCGACTTTACTTTGGGCTGGCTTTGGTTTTACTTAATTTATGCAGTGGGGGCAGGATATCTGGGGGCCTTCTTATCACACACCACAGATCCCTACATCCATTAGCCAGGAATGTGAATATGGGCCTATCCCCATGTTGAGAGCATGTGTTCTCCTATGGTTCAGGATGTAGGGGCCACACATGGGCGTCCGCAGGTAGGGGCAAGGGGGGTCAAGTGCCCCCCTCTGGAATCAGGGATCAGATCTTAAATTCAGCACAGTTGTGTTTCTATCGAGGTGCCGCACCCGGGTGCCACCCACCAGTGGGGTGACACCATTAGGGTGCTGTCAAGTGTAGTGTGACTTTGGGCTCTTTTCCCTGCTCAGTCCAGCAGAGAACTTGGCGGTGCTGTGACGGAAGAATGGCAAGCTGCGGGCTATCAGAGGTTTTCCCCGCTCGCCCCACCCATTCTTCTGTCAGGGAGAAGAGACCGCGGGTCTCACCAGCTTCCTGCCCTTCTCCGTTCCTTCCCTATTGGCCATAACTGAGGGCCAATCAAAGGAGACTAGGAGAGGCAAGCTTCATGGGACAGGTAGTCCCAAAAGATTGGCGGCTCCATTTTCCACAGGGAGGAGGCTACAGCTCGATCAAGAGAGAGATTGAGAGACTGCAGTCTGGAAAGAAGCTGAGGGAGAGAGTGCTACAGGACGAGGAGTGTGCTGGGCGGAAGCCAGAGAGAGAGCCTGCCAGGACCACAAAAGAGAGTCATGCTGTCCAGCACTACCAGAGAGAGAGCCACACTGGCCAGCACCACCAGAGAGAGAAAGACTGAGCCACTACCGGGGTACAGACATGCTACACTACTGACCAGTGTCGCCCCCCGGGGAACCCAGAGTGAACGATCGTCCAGCCGGAGTGATCACTGCTGTAGTTTCGCTGGGTCTGGTAAGAGAGCCTGTTGGACATTACCCATTACTTATCCTAGGGACTGTAATACGTCTGCAGACTCTGACCATAATAATGTGATAATGACATTGTCGAAAAGGGGCGGTGCATGGGTGACCCTAAAATTATGCCCCCCCCCCTGAAAAAAGCTCTGCGGACGCCCATGGGGCCACATGCTTGCTGCGTTCCTTCCTTTTCTGGCCAACCAAGCTGCATGCCCGGATAAGGGTCTAGTATGGATATTGGGGAAGTGGGGGGGGGGGGCATACCAGACACCTACCTAAATTAGGTGTCTAGTATGTGTTTTTGGGTGGGACCCTATGTTTACAAACAAAAAAAAGGAAATGTGAATTCGTTTTTACTTTCTAAAGAACTTTTGGAGAAATATATCCAACATTCACCTGGGTTTAGGGCATGCCCTAAACATGTTATTTAAAGGAATTGTGTGCTTTTAGTGTTGTCCTTTAAAGGCTCAGTATGAAATCTGCTCCCTGTTGAACAATATTTCTTAAAAAAAAATGTCATTGGTACATGGCACTTTCCATGCCAGCATGGCAGTGCTAAGCTAACCATACCTATTTTTACAACAAAAGCTTTCAAATTGGCCTTTCAAAACACCAAAAACAAATTACAACATTCTCCTCCCGTAGATGTAATTGGGGTTTGGGCACTATATTTGGGGCTTTATGTTTTCAATTGTTTGGCCAATGTCCAGTGAGCCAAGTCTTGCTTGGATCGCTCATCACTATGTACATTCCTACACACCTGCATCTTCAAGTATGGCAGCAGGAGAGGACAGTTGGGTCATGGGGACAAGTAAAAACCTGTTCCAATCCTTCCATTAGAGGCCACTTTGAGGAGAATATGTTCAAATTTTACTGGTATCCATACACTTAAGAAGAAATTGTAGCTTAATGCCTTTTATGTACTTTACTTATTACTGCTTTTTGACTCTTCAAATTCCATTCTCTCTGCTTTCTGTTAGACTTGTGGGTACTTTAAAGAAGGGCAGATGCATAAGTATTACAGAATGAGACACTCTCCTTCCAGTTAGAACTACCCTAGATCTCCCAAAGTGGCTATCTCATATAGCGCAGAGAGGGACAGTCCTGTTGCAATTTTATCAGCAGACCTGCAACACTGTCAGGCCACTCCCAGAAACATGGTGAAACTGGAGTAACTAAGAGAATCACCAGATAAATAGGTCAAGTAAACGAAGCGCAGCACTGGTGATTACAAGAGTAGGAACATGGAGGATAGCACAATTTTTGCTTTTTGCCTAGAGATACACTTTAAAGTGTTTTTTTCATGAAATGAAAAATTAATAAAGCATATCCTTTTATAGTGTGTACATGCCCTATCCGCCTTATCCCAAAACACATAGTGTGTTTTGTGTCTGCCTGTCATTCCTCTGCTATCTGCATGAGTCACTTTTGACAGTCTAAACCAGCCCTAGGCAATTCTGGGAGACTGCCCTGCTCCCCCTCCAGCACACAGCAAGTGATTAACCACATGCCGACCGGCGCACGACGATATACGTCGACAGAATGGCACGTACAGGCAGGAGGGCGTATATATACGTCCCTCCTTTCGCCTGTCCGTGCCATCGGGAGCGCGCCGGGAGCGGCGCGCTCCCGCGCCGGTCGGGACCCCCGTGAGTCCGGCCGCGGTCCCCGCGGACTCGATCGCCGCGGGGACTCCCGCGATCGTCTCACGGAGCGGCTGAACGGGGAGATGCCGAGATAAACAGCATCTCCCTGTTCTGCCTAGCAACTAGTGACGCCGATCTCTGCTCCCTGTGATTGGAGCAGAGATCAGCATTCACTAGCTGACAGCCACGCCCCCCCACAGTAAAAAAACACACCCCTAGGCCTACTTAACCCCTACACTGCCACCTTGTGGTTAACCCCTAAACTGCTAGTGTCATTTATACAGAAATCAATGCATTTAAATGCATTAATTGCTGTAAAAATGACAATGGTCCCAAAAATGTGTCAAAAATGTCTGATGTGTCCGCCATAATGTCGCAGTCACAAAAAAAATCGCAGATCTCCGCCATTAATAATAAAAAAAAAATTATTAATAAAAATGCTATAAAACTATCCCCTATCTTGTAAACGCTATAACTTCTGCGCAAACCGATCAATAATCGCTTATTGCGATTTTTTTTACCAAAAATATGTAGAAGAATACGTATCGGCCTAAACTGAGGAAAAAAAATGTTTTTTTATATATTTTTTGGGGATATTTATTATAGCAAAAAATAAAAAATAATGCATTTTTTTCAAAATTGTCGCTCTATTTTTGTTTATAGCGCAAAAAATAAAAACCGCAGGGCGATCAAATACCACCAAAAGAAAGCTCTATTTGTGGGAAAAAAAGGACGTCAATTTTGTTTGGGAGCCACGTCGCACGACCGCGCAATTGTCAGTTAAAGCGACGCAGTGCCGAATCGCAAAAAGGGGCCTGGTCCTTTGGCTGCAAATTGGTCCGGTCTGAAAGTGGTTAACAGCCTCAGTTGTGCATTTTTCCCTCGGAAACTGTGTAAAGGGGCTGTGTCCTTTCCCTCCACTCAGGTCTCAGATTACACTCTGCTCCCTACTCTATGCTGTGCAGTGTGTGACATCAGATCCTGCCCTCTGCCAACTCAAGCTATGCTGTGTAAATTCTGTGCTTCGAATGGCTATAGAGGAGAAAGGCCTGCAGATAACAAATACAAATTATGTAGGAGGATGTATTTCATCTCTGTGCATCACCTGAGGCTAGTCACTTCAGTTATAAGTTAGGGTTTACAACCACTTTAATTATTTTCATGAAAATTAAAAAGCTGAGGAAACTTGAGGTTTGCAATAGAACTTCCATAGAGAGGAGATGGCTGCATATTGCCTCATTTAGAAATGACTGATTTTATCTGTCCATTTTTATACAAGCTATTCTACTGCTGGGACCTGCTTTGATACTTGCCCAGCAGTGGTAGTTGTGCTTATGTCATACTTCTGCTAAATGTTTTTATCTTTCACATAGAAAAGTGAAAGATCAGGAACTGCTCAAGGGAGGTTTTTCATCAAATTGGAAAAACGTTATAATTGTGACTAGCTGGATTACTTGCATTTATCAATGAGCTCCCGCTCATTCACACCAGCACAGTTGTACTAGTGTGGGCAAAGCTGCCCAATGCAAGCACAACACAAAGTCAAGGCAATTTGCCTAGAGTCCTGTGACAGAATACCTGGCACCCTGCTTGGCTGCTTCTGCCAAGATACAGCTTCCTCCACTCTGGAACCCAGAACCAGGTATTATAACTGAGCATTGCACCCAAGAACTAGACGACACTAGTTTAGGTGCAAACTGGAACTGACTTTATTGTAAATCCACAGAGAATGTATACCACACAAAATCATGATCACATTATCCTAAACAATACAAACTGTAAACAGTAATATCATTAGCACATCTAAGGAACAGCTAACATAAACTTCAACACATCCCACAATAGTTTGGTAACAAGGTGAAGTGGACACAAAAATAACAGACAGACAGAAACAATAGGTGACTCAATTAATGGAGAGTCACACAATGGGGAAGTATACAATGAAAGAAAGATACCTTCGTAAACAGATTACAAATAACAGCAGGAGACCTCAGCTTCAGGTTGTTTTGAGCTGATTATAATTTTCTGCTTACAGTCTTTGAGTCTAAGGGGTTTTGATGCAGTCTATGCTGGTTTGGGCACAGAGGCCCCAAATCTATGTCCATGTCCTAGGTTCCCAGTGTATTTTCTGGGAGACAGACCTGAATCTAAAGAAAAAACACTCTAAAAGGTCCCCCAGGCACACACTTACCAAAGAATACAGCTCCCTCAAAAGCAAGGGCCCATAGTAAGTAGGCATAGTAAGTAGGCAAGAGGCTACCCTACAGTACCCTTTCAAAAGCACCTGTCCTGGTTGGGTCTGTCACAAGTCCAATCAGTTTTTCAGTGCAGTGAAAAAAGATAATTGAAATATAATTTTGTATCATTGAAAAGATGCATTTCATCAATACAATATATTTCCAATGTATTTCTCCCCTTACAGCCCACACCAGCGATCGTGGTATGACACAGCCGCTGGTGTGAATGATCCCAAAGTTTATTGGTCAAATGGTCTCTTGAATACTATTGTCAAAGTTTGAAATTTGGCTTGCTTGTGCTTCCCTAGAGCAATGTTCAACCTTGTTCTGCAACATGACAGAGACTGAAAAGGAGATGCCGAGGACAAACATTTTATTCGTAATTAGCCCTAGGAACATAGGGTTGCTAGTTCAGACACAAATAGATATATAAGAGCAGTTGATTAGGTCGCTGCAGGGGCCAGGAAAAGACCATATAATCAGGGTAATAAATATGTGCACCGTCATGCAGTATGTTTTAATCAGACGTGGGAAAGCTTTCCAGGTCACAAAAAATCTGCTAATATTCAGATATATCCTAAAAGCAATCTGCATAGATGGGCTCAGTCCATGCCAATATAATTTACTATAGATCCAGCTCAGATTAAGCAGAGGTCACAATGACCAGAGGCAGTGGCGTACTAAGGGGGGGTGCGGGGGGGCGGGCCGCACCGGGTGCCACACACTGGGGGGGTGTCAGGCCGGCGCCCCCTCCACGATGGAAGCGGCGACAGCGCGCGCCCAGAGTGACAGGCAGTGGCAGTGGTGAGAGGAGGGGGAGGGTGTTCGCCGCTCTCCGCGGCTCTGATCTGTCTCGGCTGTGTCATACAGCCGAGCAGAGTGAAGCCGCCGGCTCCGCCTCCCCCTCCTCCTTGTAGTCTACACATGTAGACACGCTGCTGTGTGTCCCGCGCTGACACTCCAAGGTACTCCAAGGTGCGCTGACACTCCACGGGGGGGGTCTCCACTGTAGGGGGGGTTTGTAGTAGGGGGGGTCTGCATTGTAGGGGGGGGGGCTCTCCACTGTAGGGGGGGGTTTGTAGTAGGGGGGGTCTGCATTGTAGTAGGGGGGTCTGCATTGTAGGGGGGGTCTCCACTGTAGGGGGAGTCTGTACTGAAGGGGGGTCTGCATTGTAGGGGGGGGTCTCCACTGTAGGGAGGTCTGTACTGAAGGGGGGGGGGGTCTGCACTGTAGGGGGGTTGTGCAGGGGGGGTCTGTATTGTAGGGGGGGTCTGTATTGTAGGCGGGTCTGTGTAACATGCAGGGGGTCCAGAGCTGTTAGGGGGGTGTATGTGTAACATACAGGTGTCCAGAGATGCAGGGTGCTGTGTAATGTAAAGGGGTCCAGAGGTGCAGGGTGCTGTGTAATGTAAAGGGGTGCAGGGTGCTGTGTAATGTAAAGGGGTCTAGGGTGCAGGGTGCAGGGGGTGCAGGGTGCTGTGTAATGTAAAGGGGTCTAGAGGTGCAGGGTGCTGTGTAATGTAAAGGGGTCTAGAGGTGCAGGGTGCTGTGTAATGTAAAGGGGTCTAGAGGTGCAGGGTGCAGGGTGCTGGGTAATGTAAAGGGGTCTAGAGGTGCTGTGTAATGTAAAGGGGTCTAGAGGTGCTGTGTAATGTAAAGGGGTCTAGAGGTGCTGTGTAATGTAAAGGGGTCTAGAGGTGCAGGGTGCTGTGTAATGTAAAGGGGTCCAGAGGTGCAGGGTGCTGTGTAATGTAAAGGGGTCCAGGGGTGCAGGGTGCTGTGTAATGTAAAGGGGTCCAGAGTGCTGTGTAATGTAAAGGGGTCCAGAGGTGCAGGGGGGTGTGTAATGTACACAGTAGTGACAAAGAGGTATGCAGGGAGCACAGTGGGGTGTTTTTACATTTTAAGGTGGGGGGGGGGGGGTGCCAGATATAGGATCCGCCCCGGGTGCCAAATGCACTAGGTACGCCCCTGACCAGAGGGTCACCCACATGTTACTGTTAAATGTTTTAAATGTTCACATTTTCTTTCTTATTACTAAGGATGGGCCCGGTGCTCGATGCGAACCCACGTTCGCATCGAGCACCGGGCGTTCGCTCGCTCGGCGAGCCCAGAACTATTTTGGCCGCTCGCATCACGTTCGTGTGATGCGAGCGGCCCCGCAATGCATTGCGGCCGGCGCGGCCGACGCAGTGCATTGCTGGCTGATGATTGGCCAAGCATGCACTGTGACCCGCATGCTTGGCCAATCACAGCCCCGGAAACTCGAAGAGCCATAATTGGCTACAGGCAGGACGCCTGTAGCCAATTACAGCTCAGGGGCTGTAGTACACGCCCCCCCTATAAAAACGCCGCCACGCCGTCTGCGCCGGTCACATGCTGTTCCGGCGCAGATTGAGCAGGCTGTTCCTGTGACACTCTGCTGCATTTAGATAGATAGAGAGAGAGATTCACTTGCAGAGATTGAGTTAGATAGATTCAGTTACAAAGATTGATTGACAAAGAGGGGCTTGTAGTGTGCTCGTGGCAGGCAGGCAGAGCTCCTATATTTTGTTACCAGAAGCACCTATAGGACTTGTAGTGTGTTAGTGGCAGGCAGGCAGAGCTCCTATATTTTGTTACCAGAAGCACCTATAGGACTTGTAGTGTGTTAGTGACAGGCAGGCAGAGCTCCTATATTTTGTTACCAGAAGCACCTATAGGACTTGTAGTGTGTTAGTGGCAGGCAGGCAGAGCTCCTATATTTTGTTACCAGAAGCACCTATAGGACTTGTAGTGTGTTAGTGACAGGCAGGCAGAGCTCCTATATTTTGTTACCAGAAGCACCTATAGGACTTGTAGTGTGTTAGTGACAGGCAGGCAGAGCTCCTATATTTTGTTACCAGAAGCACCTATAGGACTTGTAGTGTGTTAGTGGCAGGCAGGCAGAGCTCCTATATTTTGTTACCAGAAGCACCTATAGGACTTGTAGTGTGTTAGTGACAGGCAGGCAGAGCTCCTATATTTTGTTACCAGAAGCACCTATAGGACTTGTAGTGTGTTAGTGGCAGGCAGGCAGAGCTCCTATATTTTGTTACCAGAAGCACCTATAGGACTTGTAGTGTGTTTCGTGGCAGGCAGGCAGAGCTCCTATATTTTGTTACCAGAAGCACCTATAGGACTTGTAGTGTGTTAGTGACAGGCAGGCAGAGCTCCTATATTTTGTTACCAGAAGCACCTATAGGACTTGTAGTGTGTTAGTGGCAGGCAGGCAGAGCTCCTATATTTTGTTACCAGAAGCACCTATAGGACTTGTAGTGTGTTCGTGGCAGGCAGGCAGAGCTCCTATATTTTGTTCCCAGAAGCACCTATAGGACTTGAAGTGTGTTAGTCCCATCACACACACAGAGCTATATTTTCTTCCCAGAAGCACCTATAGGACTTGAAGTGTGTTAGTCCCATTACACACAAAGAGCTATACTTTGTTCCCAGAAGCACCTATAGGACTTGAAGTGTGTTAGTCCCATTACACACACAGAGCTATATTTTCTTCCCAGAAGCACCTATAGGACTTGAAGTGTGTTAGTCCCATTACACACACAGAGCTATATTTTCTTCCCAGAAGCACCTATAGGACTTGAAGTGTGTTAGTCCCATTACACACACAGAGCTATATTTTCTTCCCAGAAGCACCTATAGGACTTGAAGTGTGTTAGTCCCATTACACACACAGAGCTATATTTTCTTCCCAGAAGCACCTATAGGACTTGAAGTGTGTTAGTCCCATTACACACACAGAGCTATATTTTCTTCCCAGAAGCACCTATAGGACTTGAAGTGTGTTAGTCCCATTACACACACAGAGCTATATTTTCTTCCCAGAAGCACCTATAGGACTTGAAGTGTGTTAGTCCCATTACACACACAGAGCTATATTTTCTTCCCAGAAGCACCTATAGGACTTGAAGTGTGTTAGTCCCATCACACACACAGAGCTATATTTTGTTCCCAGAAGCACCTATAGGACTTGAAGTGTGTTAGTCCCATTACACACACAGAGCTATATTTTCTTCCCAGAAGCACCTATAGGACTTGAAGTGTGTTAGTCCCATCACACACACAGAGCTATATTTTGTTCCCAGAAGCACCTATAGGACTTGAAGTGTGTTAGTCCCATTACACACACACAGAGCTATATTTTGTTCCCAGAAGCACCTATAGGACTTGAAGTGTGTTAGTCCCATCACACACACAGAGCTATATTTTCTTCCCAGAAGCACCTATAGGACTTGAAGTGTGTTAGTCCCATTACACACACAGAGCTATATTTTCTTCCCAGAAGCACCTATAGGACTTGTAAGTGTGTTAGTCCCATTACACACACAGAGCTATATTTTTCTTCCCAGAAGCACCTATAGGACTTGAAGTGTGTTAGTCCCATCACACACACAGAGCTATATTTTGTTCCCAGAAGCACCTATAGGACTTGAAGTGTGTTAGTCCCATTACACACACAGAGCTATATTTTCTTCCCAGAAGCACCTATAGGACTTGAAGTGTGTTAGTCCCATTACACACACAGAGCTATATTTTCTTCCCAGAAGCACCTATAGGACTTGAAGTGTGTTAGTCCCATTACACACACAGAGCTATATTTTGTTCCCAGAAGCACCTATAGGACTTGAAGTGTGTTAGTCCCATCACACACACAGAGCTATATTTTCTTCCCAGAAGCACCTATAGGACTTGAAGTGTGTTAGTCCCATTACACACACAGAGCTATATTTTCTTCCCAGAAGCACCTATAGGACTTGAAGTGTGTTAGTCCCATTACACACACAGAGCTATATTTTCTTCCCAGAAGCACCTATAGGACTTGAAGTGTGTTAGTCCCATTACACACACAGAGCTATATTTTCTTCCCAGAAGCACCTATAGGACTTGAAGTGTGTTAGTCCCATTACACACACAGAGCTATATTTTCTTCCCAGAAGCACCTATAGGACTTGAAGTGTGTTAGTCCCATCACACACACAGAGCTATATTTTGTTCCCAGAAGCACCTATAGGACTTGAAGTGTGTTAGTCCCATTACACACACAGAGCTATATTTTGTTCCCAGAAGCACCTATAGGACTTGAAGTGTGTTAGTCCCATCACACACACAGAGCTATATTTTCTTCCCAGAAGCACCTATAGGACTTGAAGTGTGTTAGTCCCATTACACACAAAGAGCTATACTTTGTTCCCAGAAGCACCTATAGGACTTGAAGTGTGTTAGTCCCATTACACACACAGAGCTATATTTTCTTCCCAGAAGCACCTATAGGACTTGAAGTGTGTTAGTCCCATTACACACACAGAGCTATATTTTGTTCCCAGAAGCACCTATAGGACTTGAAGTGTGTTAGTCCCATTACACACACAGAGCTATATTTTCTTCCCAGAAGCACCTATAGGACTTGAAGTGTGTTAGTCCCATTACACACACAGAGCTATATTTTCTTCCCAGAAGCACCTATAGGACTTGAAGTGTGTTAGTCCCATCACACACACAGAGCTATATTTTCTTCCCAGAAGCACCTATAGGACTTGAAGTGTGTTAGTCCCATTACACACACAGAGCTATATTTTCTTCCCAGAAGCACCTATAGGACTTGTAGTGTGTTAGTCCCATTACACACACAGAGCTATATTTTCTTCCCAGAAGCACCTATAGGACTTGAAGTGTGTTAGTCCCATCACACACACAGAGCTATATTTTGTTCCCAGAAGCACCTATAGGACTTGAAGTGTGTTAGTCCCATTACACACACAGAGCTATATTTTGTTCCCAGAAGCACCTATAGGACTTGAAGTGTGTTAGTCCCATCACACACACAGAGCTATATTTTCTTCCCAGAAGCACCTATAGGACTTGAAGTGTGTTAGTCCCATTACACACAAAGAGCTATACTTTGTTCCCAGAAGCACCTATAGGACTTGAAGTGTGTTAGTCCCATTACACACACAGAGCTATATTTTCTTCCCAGAAGCACCTATAGGACTTGTAGTGTGTTCGTGGCAGGCAGGCAGAGCTCCTATATTTTGTTCCCAGAAGCACTTATAGGACTTGAAGTGTGTTAGTCCCATTACACACACAGAGCTATATTTTCTTCCCAGAAGCACCTATAGGACTTGTAGTGTGTTAGTGGCAGGCAGGCAGAGCTCCTATATTTTGTTACCAGAAGCACCTATAGGACTTGTAGTGTGTTCGTGGCAGGCAGGCAGAGCTCCTATATTTTTGTTCCCAGAGGCACCTATAGGACTTGAAGTGTGTTAGTCCCATTACACACACAGAGCTATATTTTCTTCCCAGAAGCACCTATAGGACTTGAAGTGTGTTAGTCCCATTACACACACAGAGCAATATTTTCTTCCCAGAAGCACCTATAGGACTTGAAGTGTGTTAGTCCCATCACACAGAGCTCCTCTATTTTCTTTGCATAAGCACCCACAGGACTTCTAGTGTGTTAGTGGCATCACACAGAGCTCCTATATATTCTTCTCAGCAGCACCCACAGGACTTCTAGTGTGTTAGTGGCATCACACAGAGCTCCTCTATTTTCTTTGCAGAAGCACCCACAGGACTTCTAGTGTGTTAGTGGCATCACACAGAGCTCCTCTATTTTCTTTGCAGAAGCACCCACAGGACTTCTAGTGTGTTAGTGGCATCACACAGAGCTCCTCTATTTCTTTGCAGAAGCACCCACAGGACTTCTAGTGTGTTAGTGGCATCACACAGAGCTCCTCTATTTTCTTTGCAGAAGCACCCATAGGACTTCTAGTGTGTTAGTGGCATCACACAGAGCTCCTCTATTTTCTTTGCAGAAGCACCACAGGACTTCTAGTGTGTTAGTGGCATCACACAGAGCTCCTCTATTTTCTTTGCAGAAGCACCCACAGGACTTCTAGTGTGTTAGTGGCATCACACAGAGCTCCTCTATTTTCTTTGCAGAAGCACCCATAGGACTTCTAGTGTGTTAGTGGCATCACACAGAGCTCCTATATATTCTTCTCAGCAGCACCCACAGGACTTCTAGTGTGTTAGTGGCATCACACAGAGCTCCTCTATTTTCTTTGCAGAAGCACCCACAGGACTTCTAGTGTGTTAGTGGCATCACACAGAGCTCCTCTATTTTCTTTGCAGAAGCACCCATAGGACTTCTAGTGTGTTAGTGGCATCACACAGAGCTCCTATATATTCTTCTCAGCAGCACCCACAGGACTTCTAGTGTGTTAGTGGCATCACACAGAGCTCCTATATTTTCTTTGCAGAAGCACCTATAGGACTTCTAGTGTGTTAGTGGCATCACACAGAGCTCCTCTATTTTCTTTGCAGAAGCACCCACAGGACTTCTAGTGTGTTAGTGGCATCACACAGAGCTCCTATATTTTCTTCTCAGCAGCACCCACAGGACTTCTAGTGTGTTAGTGGCATCACACAGAGCTCCTATATTTTCTTTGCAGAAGCACCTATAGGACTTCTAGTGTGTTAGTGGCATCACACAGAGCTCCTATATTTCTTCTCAGCAGCACCCACAGGACTTCTAGTGTGTTAGTGGCATCACACAGAGCTCCTATATTTTCTTTGCAGAAGCACCCATAGGACTTCTAGTGTGTTAGTGGCATCACACAGAGCTCCTATATTTTCTTTGCAGAAGCACCTATAGGACTTCTAGTGTGTTAGTGGCATCACACAGAGCTCCTATATTTTCTTCTCAGCAGCACCCACAGGACTACCGACTACAATGGCTGGAAGACCGCCAAGGGGAGGCAGAGCGTGCAGAGCCAAGAACACAGGGCAGACAGTCTCTGTTTCTAGTGGACGTGGCCGTGGACGTGGACGTGGTCGTGCATCGTCATCAGCACGTGGCCATGGGACACGCGCGTCTTTGTTTTCGGCAGCTGGACATGTGGAGCCGCATCATGCTGAAGGCTTGGTAGAATGGATGACCAAGCCCTCCTCATCCTCCTCATCCTCTCTCACCCAGGCTCAGGGTACTGACAGAGCATCATCAGCCACCCCTTCCCTAGACCCACCATGTCCTCCTGAGGAGTCCCCCGAACTCTTTGAGCACAGTGTTGGGTACATGCTCCAGGAGGATGCCCAACGATTCGAAGGCTCGGATGACGATACCCAGCTTGAGGAATCTGGCAGTACAGTTCCACCAGCTGCAGCTTACTGCCAGGTTTGCTCTAGTGGTGAAGAGGGAGGGGATGATGAGGTCACTGACTCCACGTGGGTGCCTCAAGGGAGAGAGGATGAGGAGGAGGACGAGGAGGAGGAGGATGCGGCGTCACATGTCCAACGAGGCAGGATGCCCCCTGGAGGCCAGGTAGAGGCCAGCACAGCAACTGTACAACACCGCAGAGCTCCGCCTGTGCAGGGCGCTGCCTCTGCACGTTATCAGAAAAGTTCTTTGGTGTGGGCCTTTTTTGAGACGAGTGCAGCAGATCGCACCACTGCTATTTGCAATATTTGTCTCAAGCGTATCTCGCGTGGCCAAAACATCAGCCGCTTGGGCACGACAAGCATGACCAGACATATGGCGACCTGCCATGCAGCTCGTTGGCAGGCACACATAAAAGACCCACACCAAAGAACTAAGCGGACCTCTCCTTGCTCCTCCTCAGCTGGGATCTCCATCCCCACTACACCTTCAGTCCTCTCTGAAAGCTGCTCTGAGAGGACTGAAGGTGTAGAATTCGGTGTGTCACAACCAAGTACTTGCAGTACACCGACGTCCGAATGCAGCAGGCAAATTTCCCTGCCCCAGCTGCTGGACCGTAGAAAGAAGTACACTCCCAGCCATCCACATGCCCAGCGGTTGAATGCTAGCCTTGCTAAATTGCTAGCACTTCAACTGCTGCCTTTTCAGTTGGTAGACTCGGCCCCCTTCCGTGAGTTTGTTCAATGTGCGGTTCCTCAGTGGCAGGTTCCCAAACGCCACTTTTTCTCGCGGAAGGCGATTCCGTCTCTCTACCGGCATGTGGAGGGCAATGTCCATGCCTCGCTGGACAGGGCGGTCAGCGGTAAGGTGCATATTACCGCTGACTCATGGTCCAGCAGGCATGGACAGGGACGGTACCTTTCTTTCACGGCCCATTGGGTCACTCTATTGGCAGCTGGGAGGGATGCAGGACAAGGTGCAGTAGTGTTGGAGGTTGTTCCGCCACCACGCCTCCAAAACGCGACTACTGCTACTGGTTGTGACACACCTCTCTCCTCCACCCCCTCCTCTTCTTCTTCCTCCAGTGCTCTGTCCTTGGAACCAGCGGTGCTCCGTAGGCGTACAAGGGGCTACGCAAGTACGCAGGCAAAAAGATGCCATGCCGTGCTTGCGCTGGTGTGTTTGGGGGACAGGAGCCACACTGGGCCAGAGGTTCTGGCAGCTCTGCAGGGGCAGGCCGAGAGGTGGTTGACGCCACGTCAGCTTAAGCCAGGAATGGTCGTTTCTGACAATGGCACCAACCTCCTCTCCGCCCTGCGACAGGGGCAGCTCACCCATGTGCCCTGCATGGCTCACGTCCTCAACCTGGTGGTGCAGCGGTTCTTGGCAGGTTCCCAGGCTTACAGGATGTCCTGAGGCAGGCCAGGAAAGTCTGTGTGCATTTCCGCCGATCTTATAATGCCAGTGCTCGGCTGACTGAGCTGCAAAAGGAGCTGAACCTGCCCAAGAACCGCCTAATATCTGACATGCCCACCAGGTGGAACTCAACGTTGGCCATGCTGCAGCGACTGCACACGCAGCAGAGGGCCATCAATGAGTACCTTTGCGACTACGGCACCAGGACAGGGTCAGGGGAGCTTGGGTTTTTTTCCCCACGTCAGTGGAGCATGATCAGGGATGCATGCACTGTCCTCTCACCATTTGAGGAGGCCACGAGGATGGTGAGCAGTGACAGTGCATGCATCAGTGACACTGTCCCTCTTGTCCACCTGTTGGAGCATACGCTGCGTGGGATAATGGACAGGGCACTTGAGGCAGAACAGAGGCAGGAAGAGGAGGACTTCCTTGCCTCTCAAGGCCCCCTTTATCCGGACAGTGTTCCTTCTGTCCCACCCATCACACAGGAAGAGGATGAGGAGGAGGAGGAGGAGGAGGAGGATTGTGTGAGCATGGAGGTGGAGCCTGGCACTCAGCATCAGCAGCAGCAGTCTTTTAGGGATGATGTACAGTCCCAACAAGCCAGTGGACTTGTACGTGGCTGGGAGGAGGTGGCTGGCGATCATGTCATCCTCAGTGACCCAGAAGACTCCGGACCGAATGCCTCAGCTAACCTACGCTGCATGGCCTCCCTGATCCTGCAAAGCCTGCGGAAGGATCCTCGTGTTCTTCGGATCAAGGAGAGGGACCATTACTGGCTGGCCACTCTCCTTGATCCGCGGTACAAGGGTAAGGTTGCGGACCTTATCTTGCCGTCGCAGAGGGAGCAGAGGATGAGACATCTCAGGGAGGCCTTGCAGAAAGGTCTGTGCAACGCGTTCCCAGAAACTGGGAGGCTACAAACTCCTGGTCCTGGGCGACGAGTTGCTGAGGCTTCGGTCAGTGGCAGAAGGAGCGGTGGGGAAGGTGGACGTCTGACCGATGCGTTCAGACAATTTTTTAGTCCGCAGCCCCAAGGTATGATCGGTTCCAGCAACCATCGCCAGCGTCTGATATACATGGTGCAGGAATACCTTGGGGCAAGGTCAGACTTGGACACCTTTCCCACCGAAAATCCTCTGGCTTACTGGGTCCTGAGGATGGATCACTGGCCAGAGCTTGCACAGTATGCAATTGAGCTACTGGCCTGTCCTGCCTCCAGCGTT
Organism: Lithobates sylvaticus; assembly: GCA_028564925.1. Lineage (NCBI taxonomy): Eukaryota > Metazoa > Chordata > Amphibia > Anura > Ranidae > Lithobates > Lithobates sylvaticus. Next base: position 124,615,561 of record CM053028.1, on the reverse strand, counting down.
CTTTCCGAACGCACATTCAGTGCTGCTGGAGGATTTGTGACTGATCATAGGGTGCGCCTGTCCACCGCCTCGGTTGATCGACTGACATTCATCAAAATGAATCAGTCTTGGATCACCACCAGCTACCAGGCACCTGAGGCGGATATAACCGAATAATTTTTAATGTCACATCCCTTCAAGACTGCCTATGCTGATGCTGAGTGACTGTCCTCTTATGTTCACTGACTATCCTCTTCCTCCTCCTCAATGATCCATGCCACAGCACCAGTGCCTAAGGCACAATTTTTCAGCCCCTGTTTAACAGGGGCGTGTACTTACAATTTTTTAAAAAAATGCTTCGCAACACGTGTGACTGCTGTGCTCCAAGTACAGTCTCTGTGAGGGCCGTGTTGCAGTGTTGTGGCACCAGCACCAGTGCCTAAGGCACAATTTTTCAGCCCCTGTTTAACAGGGGCGTGTACTTACAATTTTTTAAAAAAAATGCTTCGCAACACGTGTGACTGCTGTGCTCCAAGTACAGTCTCTGTGAGGGCCGTGTTGCAGTGTTGTGGCACCAGCACCAGTGCCTAAGGCACAATTTTTCAGCCCCTGTTTAACAGGGGCGTGTACTTACAATTTTTTAAAAAAATGCTTCGCAACACGTGTGACTGCTGTGCTCCAAGTACAGTCTCTGTGAGGGCCGTGTTGCAGTGTTGTGGCACCAGCACCAGTGCCTAAGGCACAATTTTTCAGCCCCTGTTTAACAGGGGCGTGTACTTACAATTTTTTAAAAAAATGCTTCGCAACACGTGTGACTGCTGTGCTCCAAGTACAGTCTCTGTGAGGGCCGTGTTGCAGTGTTGTGGCACCAGCACCAGTGCCTAAGGCACAATTTTTCAGCCCCTGTTTAACAGGGGCGTGTACTTACAATTTTTTAAAAAAATGCTTCGCAACACGTGTGACTGCTGTGCTCCAAGTACAGTCTCTGTGAGGGCCGTGTTGCAGTGTTGTGGCACCAGCACCAGTGCCTAAGGCACAATTTTTCAGCCCCTGTTTAACAGGGGCGTGTACTTACAATTTTTTTAAAAAAATGCTTCGCAACACGTGTGACTGCTGTGCTCCAAGTACAGTCTCTGTGAGGGCCGTGTTGCAGTGTTGTGGCACCAGCACCAGTGCCTAAGGCACAATTTTTCAGCCCCTGTTTAACAGGGGCGTGTACTTACAATTTTTTAAAAAAATGCTTCGCAACACGTGTGACTGCTGTGCTCCAAGTACAGTCTCTGTGAGGGGTTGCAGTGTTGTGGCACCAGCACCAGTGCCTAAGGCACAATTTTTCAGCCCCTGTTTAACAGGGGCGGGTAATTACAAATCTTGATCTAATAGTTCACAGCAGGGCCCATTCCTGCGCCCACCAAGAGTAACTATGAGGGCCTACAGTCTTGTGGCAACACCGTCCACCACCACCGCCAAAGGCCCAATTTTTCTGCCCTGTTCATCAGGTGCTTGCAATTACAAATCTTGATCTAATAACTCACAGCAGGGCCCATTCCTGCGCCCACCAAGAGTAACTGTGAGAGCTTACAGTCTTGTGGCAAAACCGTCCACACCACCACCACCACCACCACCCCCAATTTTTCTGCCCTGTTCAACAGGTGCATGCAATTACAAATCTTGATCTATTAACTCACAGCAGGGCCCATTCCTGTGCCCACCAGTCTTGTGGCTACACCAACATCTAATAGGGCAAATTTCTGCAGAGTATATACGCCAGGCCCCTACTTTCAAACATCCAACTTACAAACGACTCCTACTTGCAAATGGAAAGAGAAAACAGGAAGTGAGAGGAAATCTACCCCTAGGAAGGGAAATTCTATCCTGTTAGATTTAATTTGGGAAAAAGGTATCTCCTCTCTACTGATACTTTATCACCAATCCTTGTTTCAATTAAAACCCCACTTTTCCAAAAACATTTATCATTGGGACGGAAAGTGAGGTGACATGTTCTGAACAGATGTGCAAAGACAGCAAATGTTACAGGGGTGATAACCCCTCCCTATGTTCTCCAAAAAGCTTAAAAATAGATTTTTTTGGGATGGAGCTACACTTCATAATGTACCTGTTCAGATTCTACTTAAGATCAAACCTAAAGCCGCAAGTGGTTTTAAATGGCTTCTTTTTTTCCTTTACAAATGTCATTTTGTGCAAGGACAGTTCTAAACACGGGAAACACATGCCACTTCACAGGCATACTTTGGACACCCCCCAGGTACCATATTTAAAGGAAAATGTCACTTTTTTTTTTTCACTTTATGCATCATTAAAATGACTGCTCCCGAAAAAACGTTAGTTTTTAAAAGTTCTTTTTGCATTGATATATGTCCCCTGGGGCAGACCCGGGTCCCCAAACCTGTTTTATGACATTAACATGCATATTGGCCGTTGTAATTAGCACTTTTGATTTCGAACGTTCGCGTCCATTATAACGTATAGGGTTCGAAAATTCGCGCGAACTTTCGGTCCGTTCGAAGGTTCTGGTTCGAACCGAACCCGGGGGTGTTCGGCTCATCCCTACTTATTACTTTCAGCGCCAAGATTCTGTACAAATTCGTACAGATTTGTTTGTGATAGGGCACATATGTGTGCCAGCTTAGGGTAACTTGTAGAATGCCATGCATTCTTTTATTGTATGTACGGTAATTAAACTGGAGGAACTCAGAGAAAGATCCAGCTTAGGGAATATACTTATAAATCTTTGTCTGAACACCATGCACTGAACAAAAAAGTGCATAAGGAACTGACTATTTGATTTTCTGCTTGTATATTGCGTCTATTTTTACATGCTTTTGGGCATAATGGTTGAAAAACACTATAAGTGATTTAGCACCCATGGTGGTACCCACAGAGACAGGATGGGCTGACATGTCACCTCAGGATATAGACCTCTTAGGCAATAGTGGAAAATGTGAACAGATGGGTGCCAGTCACTCTAAGTTGCAATCAAAAATGTATTAATCCATACCTAAACTCCAGGGAACGGGGGTAGGGAGTTCAGAACACCTGTTACTCACCTGCAGACTGATGTAGCACAACAATAGGCTCCAGTACAGAAAAGGGACCTTTAAAGTATCATTAAATCAACAACATTAACCACTTTTCACCCGCCCAGTGTAGTTGTACTGTGAGCTGTCAGGAGCTGCAGACTGGGCAACATACTAGTAGTTTGCAGCATGCGTGCGCCCCCTGCTGACCCGTGCTGTGTCCAATCACAGTTTGGCAGCTAATTTCAGACAATGATTTTGGTTGAAGCTAGCTGTAGGCCAATCACACACAGAGTCCTGTGTTTACTGTGTACTGTGAACAGCGATCTGGCTGTTTCTTCTCCCTGCAAAGCGGAGAACACACAGTTAACGCTTTGATTACCCCTAGATTTTAACTCCTTTCCAGCCAGTGTCATTAGCACAGTGGTAGTGTATAGTATTAGCACTGATAACTGTATTAGTGTCACTATTGATGTCAGTGCCAGTTAGGCATTTAGTATAACTCCTAGCCAACGTCAGCTAATGCGATTGCCCACAACACTATCACAGTCCCTCTATAAGTCGCTGATCATCACCATTACTAATATAATATCTTAGCTGCATAAATTCCAGTATATATACTATAGTTTGTAAACACTATAACGTTCGCACAAACCAATTAATATACAGTCATTGTGATTTTTTTTTACCAAAGACCATTTAGCAGAATACATTTTGGCTTAAATTTATGACGAAATTACAATTTTTTTTTTTTTTATTGGATATGTTTTATAACAGGAAGTAAAAAAATATTGTTTTTTTTTTCTTAAAAATGTTCAGCCTTTTTTGTTAGTATTGCAACAAAAAACAAAAACCCAGTGGTGATCAAATGGAAAGCTCTATGAAGCTGTACATTTTTTTTATAAACATTTCATTTGTGTACAGTGATGCATGACTGCGCAATTGCCAGGTAAAGTAGCGCAGTGCTGAATAGAAAAAAAAAATGCTCTGGTCATGAAGGGGTAAAACCTTCAGGAGCTCAAGTGGTTAAAAACTATCAATAAATGCTGTATTACATTCTGTTCATACTCAGTCAGTATGGGATTGGATTTCTGTATTCTGCAAATAAATCAGGTTGATCCTGCTGTTCTCTATTTACCCCTTCTGTCCATGTCCCCACTGCAGTTGGGGATTTTGCAGAGCAGTGTTGGCAGCTTAATGCACATGCTCAGTTTTCAGTGTTTTTTCTACCCTGAGCTTTTCCTCCCTGAGCAGTCCATGTGACTATAGTGTCACACATGTGCGCGTATACACAGTGGTACATGACAGCCCACTCCCTCCCTCCTCCACCATGCCCACTAACCAGTTAAACACAATTGGAGCCGGATATTACAGTGCATACGGAAAGTATTCACTTTTTCCACATTTTGTTATATTACAGCCTTATTACAAAATGTATTAAATTCATTATTTTCCACAAAATTCTAGAAACAATACCCCATAATAACAATATGAAAGACGTTTGTTTAAAAATAAAAAACAAAAAAAATCACACATACATAAGTATTCACAACCTTTGCCGTGACAAAATTGAGCTCAGGTACATCCTGTTTCCACTGATCATCCTTGAGATGTTTCTACAACTTGATTGGAGTCCACCTGTGGTAAATTCAGTTGGTTGGACATGATTTGGAAAGACACACACCTGTCTATATAAGGTCCCACAGTTAACAGTGCATGTCAGAGCACAAACCAAGCCATGAAGTCCAAGCAATTGTCTGTAGACCTCCGAGACAGGATTGTATCGAAGCACAGATTTGGGGAAGGGTACAAAAAAATGTCTGCAGCATTGAAGGTCCCAATGAGCACAGTGACCTCCATCATCTGTAAATGAAAGAAGTTTGGAACCACTAGGCCTCTTTCTAGAGCAGGCCGCCTGGCCACACTGAGCAATCAGGGGAGAAGGGCCTTAGTCAGGGAGGTGACCAAGAACCCGATGGTCGCTATGAAAGAGCTCCAGCATTTCTCTGAGGAGAGAGAGGAGAACCTTCCAGAAGAACAACCATCTCTGCAGCACTCCACCAATCAAGCCTGTATGGTATAGTGGCCAGACGAAAGCCACACCTCAGTAAAAGGCACATGACAGCCGCCTGGAGTTTGTCAAAAGCATCTGAAGGACTCTCAGATCATGACAAACAAAATTCACTGGTCTTATGAAACAAAACATGTCCTTGAATGGCCCAGCCAGAGCCCAGACTTGAACCCAATTGAACATCTCTGGAGAGATCTAAAAATGGCTATGCACCCATGCTCCCCCTCCAACCGGATGGAGCTTGAGATGTCCTGCAAAGAAGGATGGGAGAAACTGCCCAAAAATAGATGTACCAAGCTTGTAGTATCATACTCAAAAAGACATGAGGATGTAATTGGTGCCAAATGTGCTATTGGAGCTTGTTGTCGGAAATACCGACCGTGTGTAGGCTCCACCGGACAGTTTCCATCGGAATTTCCGTCGCACAAAATTTTTGATCTTGTTCTCAAATTTTCCAACCACAAAATCCGTTTGCGTAAAAATTCCGATCGTGTGTAAACAATGCCGACGCACAAAGTGCCACGCATGCTCAGAATAAATTACGAGGCGGAAGCACTCAGTCTGGTAAAACTACTGTTCGTAATGGAGGTAGCACATTTCTCATGCTGCAAATTTTAAAATATTTTAATGCAACGCATTCTCTTCTTCTTTATAATGCTAGAGGAATTAAGTTGTTTTTCTGCTCAAATTCACACTGAGTTCTCACAAACTGATTTCTTTATTATTTCTAGTGATTTCATGAATAATATTTTTTTTTTTTTTTGTCAGATCTCCAGAAGAATTTTTTTTTTTTTTTATAGTGATATTATTTTTTTTGAATTATTTTTTTTTTTGTCAAGATCTCCTGTTTTTTTTATTTTTTTTTTTTCTAGTGCTCTCCCTAATATTATTTCTGGTTTTGTGTGTCAAGTTACCACAACACCATTATTATCTTGTATTTTTTTTTTTTAACCTCAAGGAGGTTGGTTGGTGTCCCTTGTTAATTTGACCTTGTATTTTTGAAATGTACCTGCCTACTCACAAACAAACTGTCCTTTTTGAAGGAAAACACATAGCCAAGTATTTGTGAAAAAGAAATATCCCTTTATTATGGGTCATAACAAAATAAAGAGGAAGGCAACGCTGGAGAAACTGCTGAAATTGGCGAAGCCTTTGTACCCCAGGGCACACATCAACTATTTTAAGGCAAAATTGGTGGCCTGAGGAGTCCATATAATAGTGAGCACAATCTGGTCCAGGAGTCCAAGAGATCAGGAACAGCAGCAGATGACATATATGTCCCCAGGCTGTGGTCATACAAGAGCCTGCATCTTTTGTCAGACCAGACTGAACCCAGGCCATCACTTTCTTGTCTTCCTTACACTCTTCCTTCCAGGCTTACATCCAGGCTGTGGCTGTGGTGTTGGAGGTGTGGCAGGAGGAGGAGGAGAATGGTCCAACTCACACAGGTGGGTTTTATTGGCGATTTTGCCTCTCAGCCCCTTATTTAGTGTGAGGTACATGATTTCCTCACACATGAGGCGTTGCTCCTCCTCCATTTCCTGCAGTTTGCATGCAGCAATGGAGGCAAAGGCCTCTTGAAGAGTGGGGGTGGTTTTGAGGGCCGTAGAAGCCTCCCCAATCAGTCTGAGCACTGACTCCTCCACATTCCTCCCTTTCCTGGGCCTTTTTTGTGGAAGGCGAAGGGGAGGGACCTGTGATTCTGTCAGGCTACTGGGCTTGGCCACCTCCTGGCTGCCACTTACCCCCGCCACCTCCTGGCTGCCACTTCCCCCAGCCACCTCCTGGCTGCCACATTTCACATCCTCCTCCTGGCTTAGGTCTTCCTGTGTATGAAAAAAGGGACATAGTTTTACTTTTTTTTCATCAATCACACACAATTTTCAGCTCATGACTGTTGCAAATTGAATATTAACAAATAGAAAAGACTATCATTATGACCCCAGCATTTTTCATTCTTGTCCCAATCATTTTTGGCCACTACTGTCTATTGATATGTAAAACACTTTATTAAATCAGCAATTCGTTTTCAATAATAACATCTAGTTAACATTATTAATTTTCTGACAAGAAATATGTTGAACAATGCTATACCTGGCTCAAGCTGGGCTCCTCCACTTCTTCCTGGCTGGAAGGCCCAGGTTGGGCATCGGAAGCCTCAGCTGGGGTGAAAGGAAGGGTGGAAGGAAGAGTGGAGATTGATGGCCTGACTTTAGTCTGGTCTGACAGAAAATGTAGTCTCTCATAGTACCACAGCCTGGGGACATAAATGTCATCTGCTGCTGCTCTTGATCTCTAGGAATCCTGGAACTTCTTGTGCTCTCTAAGATATGTGCTCCTCAGGCCACCAATTTTGGCTTTTAAATAGGGAATGTTTGCCGTGGGACCTGCGGCTTCACCAACTCCAGCAGTTTCTCCATCGCTGCCTGCCTCTTTAATTTGTTATTATAATGGTGGTGTTTGACCTGCCACAGACAGAGCATATCCCTGTACTTATCTATGAAGATTGGGAGAAAGCTGTGGTCCTTGAACCCATCCTTTTTCTCTGCAAGACACAACACAAAACAAACCATAATGTCAGGCTAAACTCTCCTAATCTTGACCCAATATAGGCCTCAATCTATAAGCAGTATAGGCCAGTGATGCACCAAGTAAAAATTGTACCTTCGTTAGAACGATCGTCGCTTCCGTTAATTTATCCTCCGCTCACAGATCATATGTACAACGCACGCATCTTATGCTTTATATACACTGCGCATGCATGAAACTCCGGCCACACCTGACATTCTTTCTAGTCTATTCCCCGCCCCCTATCTTTTGGCGCTGTGGGAGAGCACATGGCGGAGAGACAACAGGTGTATGATAATATCAGCAACGAGGACGACGAAAGCCCGGAGCCACGAATGTCCCGATCCCGCAGGAGATTTAAGGCCTCAAATATGGCCTTTGTAGAGATGGTGGAGATGGTGGACATCTTGAAGAGGGCCGACTATGATGGGAATTATGGACCGTACCCAAACCCAAATGTGAGAAAGGCCAAGATCATGGCTAAAGTTGTGAAGAGTCTGCAGAAGAATTTTGGTGTACGACGATCCAAGGATCAACTGAGGAAACGATGGTCAGACCTGAAATTGAGGGAGTCAATCAGTACAGAAGGATCAAGAGAGTGCTTCTAAAAAGTAAGTAGTTGTCATGGGTTCCTATTATTATTATTACTTGCATAATGGTCCATGTGCTTTTCTTTACTGTTGTACATTTTAAAATGGCAACTTTCATGTTCATGGGCACATTAATCGGTCGTAGGAAACATTGTTCGTTCGCCCACTAAAATACAATGTTTTGGGCAGATGCAGGTTAACTACATTTGTTCAGGCCTATTTGTATTAAAAGAAGTTTGTTGCCTAGATTGGTTTGTAACTAGAATTAAATGGAAAATAGATTCAGTGTAATGAGAGGACACTCAGCAGCTGTTTACACATCTGGACGCAGGAGCACTAGTGTGGGACACCAAAATCAAACTTGTTAGGGTGTCCCACACAGGTGCTCCAGTGGATACTGTAGGGGTGTCTCCATGTGTGAAAATTGTACAAAAAAGTGAAGTGTTCCAGATTTAGAAATAAAATTCTTCAGCTTGGAACTCTGCCAAAACAGACAATTGTACAACACCTCCAAGCAATGTTTCATATTCCTACCCTCAAATATCTGTGTAAGTCTACCTTTTTTTATTCACATAGGGGAGAAAAGACTCTGGACATCTGAGGACATCAGGGACTCCCACCTCATAAAGAATGGGAAATCCCCACACCACAAGCAGAGGAGGAGAAGGGAGATGTTTTTGAAGTGGGCAAAATTGTCACCACAACAGGTGAGTGTCTGAGACCACCGCTTCAGGTAATAGATGGATGCCTGCATATTTATAATACATGGTGTGTTTTTTTATTTTTTTTTAGGTGATGTGGATGTTGTGGAAGAAGAATCTAATTTCAGAAGTGAAAGTGCCCTAATGCTCATCGGGGAGATAATGGGGTGCAATCGCGATTTAGAAAATCTAAAGCAAAACATCAATGTTGTTCAAAAAATGAAGAACATCATTGATGTTTTAGGGACAATCTAAAACACACAAAAAATAAAACCTTTTTTATCGTCTATTTTGGCTTTTAAAAACAAGTTTTAAAGTATTTTAAAAGCCACATTTTTAAGATGCATACAGTGTGTCAACATGTGCTATCTGCCATCACGGGATATCAATTTACGTGTTTTGTGGGTGCAACCCCTTCCTCCCAACTAAAGTAGCTGAGAGGAAGGGGTTGCACCCCCAAAAACACGTCCATTGATCCCCCATGATGGGAGCTAGCACATGTTGACATTGGGCATGGCATCAGGAGGGAAATCCCCATTTTGACTCTCAATTTGTGTGCATCTTTAAAATTTGGCTTTTACAGGGGTGACATCACCCCATCTGATGAAGGTGATATCAACACAGTTTGGACATACTAATGTCTGATATTGCCTTCACTTTATCAAAGTTGAACTTTGTAAGTTCCTGAGTTGTGTATGTTATGTTTTGAAACATGCCTGTTTAACCAAAAAAGGCTATTTCGAATTAATGTGACAAAAAAAAATGTTATACAACAAAGATGTTGGTTTGTTCAAAAACCCTTTTATAAACGCACATGTGAATGTGCTTTGAGTAAAAAGTTTTATACTCAACAATGTGTGGCTTCTTCTTTCAATGCTCAAAAGCAGTTTTTGGAGTAAGTTGGTGTTTACAGTGACAATGGGGGTTATTTACTAAAGGCAAATCCACTTTGCACTACAAGTGCACTTTCAGTGCAGTTTCAAGTGCACTTTTGCAGTGCACTTGTAGTGCAAAGTGGATTTTCCTTTAGTAAATAACACCCACAGTGCTTTATAATTTGCAGCAATCACGCCATTTTCGTGACTCCCAAAAATGACTTCATGTGTTTACAATTATGAATATTTTTATCATTAATGCATTACATACATTAACAACAAAAACAAGGTGTGTTTGTAGCAGACACAAAACATAATAGTTAGCTGAAGAAGAGATTGTCACCTCATGTATCAAAGAAATTACATTTGCACTATTTAAGAAAATTGCTAAAAAGAAAAGCCCATTGGAGAACCTAGGAGACAGCTAAAAGAAACACAAGCAGTAAATCAAATGAAATATTAGTTCAGATTCTAAAAAATATTTATTTAAAAATGTCTCAGACATTTGCTGGCATATCAATGGCCCCCCTACCCACAAAGTATTCCAGATATTTTTGTCTCACTTCGTGGGCGCTTTGGGGGGCAAGCCAGGACAGCCAGCTTCAAGTGCCGTCAGGGTTGAAGGATCAGGAGAGCCGGCCTCAGTCCCAACTGAGGCCACATAGTTTGTTGCATTTTTTCAAAGAAAATTGTGCAGAATGCAGCAGGCAAGGACAATATGATTCAGTTTATATTCCGCCATGTGTATGGGTGTGAGAAATAGGCGGAACTGGCTAGCCATTATCCCGAAAGCGTTCTCCACCACTCTTCTGGCTCTGGCCAGCCGGTAGTTAAAAATCCTCTTCTCCGGGGTGAGGGTCCTCATTGGGAACGGCCACATCAGGTGTTCACCCAGACCAAATGCTTCATCAGCAACAAACACAAATGGGAGTCCTTTCGACTTCTCTTCCGGAGGTGGCAATCCCAAGCCACCACTCTGGAGACGCCTGTAGAACTCCGTCTGGGTGATGACTCCACCATCTGACATCCGGACATTCTTCCCCACGTCCACATAGAGGAACTTATATGTCGCCGACACCACCGCCAACATCACAATACTATTAAACCCCTTATAGTTGTAATAGATTGACCCCGAGTTGGGGGGTGGGACTATGTGTATGTGTTTCCCATCAATTGCCCCTCCACAGTTGGGAAAGTCCCAACGATCTGCAAAGTGGGATGCCACAGTCTGCCATTCCTGTGGCATTGAAGGAAACTGTGGAGTCAAACAAGAAAAAAAAAATTTGTAATTTTGCACATAAACATTGAAAGCAGGTTAGACACAAAACATTCTTGGCCAACATCAGTATAACATTTACTTTAAGGAGTATTCAAAGACAAAAGTATAAGGTCCACTTATCAGATTCCCCCCCCCCCCGATGGCCCATTGTAAACATTTTAGGGAGGGGGGTAAGTTTTGGCCAGGTAACCCTCTCCACTTCATTGAGAGCTGAATGCATAAATAATGTGTGTTACTTTGGCCAGCCCCTCCTTACTTACACTATTGGCAGCCCACTGGACAGGAAGCACAATGGAAGCACATTTTTACCTTCTGCAATTATCTATCAAGATAATAGGAGAACAAAACTTTAAACAGTACCATTTGAAAGTATTCAGGCAGGCCCTTTCACTACATGCTTTGGTGAATTCATCCATAAATATGACCACAAAAGAGGTAGGTATAGTGTGTATGGGTTTGGCAAAGTCAGCAGATAGAGGATTGGTATCGGTTGACTTAGCGGTTGGGGGGAGGGAGGGTTCCAAATGATTTTGGGACCCCAAAAAAAAAAAAGCCTCTGGCACTCTGCATGAATTTAAGGACAAAAATAACCTTTGGACACATTTTAGGGGGCGTTTAGGGTAAAGCACTACAATGGAGCTGACAAAATACATTGTTAAGTGACTAGGCTAGGTGTGTATGGGCCCAGGATAGCAGGCTGGGGAGGTTAGTGAAGGCAAATATGCATGAAGGACAAAAAAGGAACCTTTAAAAGCTTCCAGCATGCATGAGGACAAAAGGGACATTCACAGCATATTACAATCATGGTAATTAGGGAATGATGAAGTAAATACAATACATTATCAAACATTAAATACATAGAAGGTGATGTTAAAGGTGAAAACTTACCCTAACATAGTCCTTCTGCAGGACCTGAATGATGGCAGAACAGGTCTCTGGAATAATGATCTCCAGAGCCGGGGGGGAGATGCATGTCGAGAACTTGATGCCCTGCAGACTTCTCCCAGTCGCCAAGTACGGCAACGTGGTGACTAGCCTCTGTTCAGGAGTGATGGCTTGCCACATGCAGGTGTCCTGCCTGCTAATATAATGGGACAGCAAAGCCAACAAACGGTGAAAAACGGGGTCCGTCAACCGGAAATAATTCCTGAAATCATCAGGGTTATTCTCACGGATCTCCCGCAACTAAGGCATGTGAGAGAATTGGTCATGATGGAGCAACCAATTCTTTGTCCATGAACTCCTCCCCACCCTGTTCATGGACTGGGCTTGGGTCAAAGTAAGAACCCCAACACCAAGCCCCTGCACAGCACGAACTCCACGACGAGTACATAACCGCAACATGGCTTCAAAATGGTTGGCTGGTCAGAACGAACTAACAGAACGCACTGAAAAACAGCAAGGCCTGAGAAGAGCGAGCTGAAAATCAGATATGAGCGGACAAGAACGCACTGAAAAAACAGATACGAACTGACTACACGCACTGAAAACCAGATACAAACCCACAAGCACTAACTGAAGAGCAGTAACGATCTGAAAAGCACGAGTCTGAAAAGCGCAAATCGTCTCTCACCAAACTTCTACTAACACGAGATAAACACGAGATCAGCAGAAAGAGCCCAAAGGGTGGCGCACTTGGTATTGAACTTCCCTTTTATAGTCCCGTCGTACGTGTTGTACGTCACCGTGTTCTTGACGTTCGGAAATTCCGACAACTTTGTGCGACTGTATGTATGCAAGACAAGTTTGAGCCAACATCTGTGTGATTTTGTTGTCGGAATGTGTGATCGTGTGTATGCGTGTGTATGCAAGACAAGTTTGAGCCAACATCCGTCGGAAAAAAAAAATCCCATGGATTTTGTTGTCGGAATGTGCGAATAACACAAATAAAAAATATGAACATTTTACTCCAATCTATGCTTACATAAATGCTATATAGCATGTTGCTGAATAAAGTGATGAAGGTGATGAAAACGGATTGCTAGCCTCCAGTGAAAATCAATGTAGTATAAAAATAGACATCTTGTGAAATGGACTTTATCTAATGATAAGTGAAGTCTCAATGTTTTATCAGATAGTGAGATATTAGTTTGATGCTATCCATGTGTCAGTGAACACAGCAATAGGCACCAGCACCAGCTCTGAGCTCATCTTTCTGTGAAAGTGGGGACACTCTAATACAGGAGGTGTGTAATTGGCCAGATCACCAGGTGAAAACAGAGGGAAAAAGCCAAAGAAAAGAAAACGGATGCAGCCACTGCATCTAATAATTGCGTGTAGGACCCTGACTAAGTGCTGGAGGATAGGAGAGTCTATTCCCTAAAGGCATGGTACACCAACCTACTCAGTGGACGGAAGACATCATCTTGATATACAGGCTTTTATACCAACTTCATCCGGTGAGTGGGGAACCAGGAGGGGAGCACAGGAAGTCACCAGAAATATATTCCAACGTGTTGTCAATCCTATATCTCACATCTGATGAACTTTATTGATTACACTTTATATGCACTATATTGGCACAGGAAGTCACCAGAAATATATTCCAACATGTTGTCAATCCTATATCTCACATCTGATGAACTTTATTGATTACACTTTATATGCACTATATTGGCACAGGAAGTCACCAGAAATATATTCCAACGTGTCACCAACTTTGTATCTTACATCTGATGAACTTTATTGATTACACTTTATATGCACTATATTGGCACAGGAAGTCCCCAGAAATATATTCCAACGTGTCACCAACTTTGTATCTTACATCTGATGAACTTTATTGATTACACTTTATATGCACTATATTGGCACAGGAAGTCCCCAGAAATATATTCCAACGTGTCACCAACTTTGTATCTTACATCTGATGAACTTTATTGATTGCACTTTATTTGCACTACATTGGCACTGAGAACTTTATTTTGTTATACATGTTATTATGTTACACATGTTGATGTATGTATACATACATATTAGTAGTTTATAGGTGCAGCGCTGAGTTTAAAATTCTTTTGTCATAGGAATCCATGTGTCCGGCGTCCTGAAAGGGGCCAGGCGCATGGATGGGGGCTCTGCCCACTGCCCATGTAGAGCAGAGCAGAATATTTCTGTGTCTGCTCTGCTGAAACTCACATCCACCCTCTCTGCTCTGATCAGCAGGGGATCATAAATGGACAGATCCCTTGCTTATTAAAACGTAATCTGTCCCTTGGAAAAAGGGTCCTTAAAGTGATATTAAATACTTACTGCTTAATTTACATTGTCCCTTCTACTTCTGTATATGGATGTTGATACTGCAATTATTTTAATTTTACTGCTTCAATGCCGGGCACTTTTACCCCCTTCCTGCCGAGGCAATTATTCAGCTTTCAGCACTGTCACATATTGAATAACAATTGCACGGTCATGCAACACTGTACCCAAATTTCTAGCATTTTTTTTCACACAAATAGAGCTTTCTTTTGGTGGTATTTAATCACTGCTGGCTTTTTCATTTTTTGCTAAAAAAAATTAAAAAAGACTGAAAATGTTGAAAAAGAAAAAGTTTTTCTTAGTTTCTGTCAGAAAATGTTGTAAATAAGTAATTTTTCTCCTTCACTGATGTGCACTGATGAGGCTGCACTGATGGGCACTGATAGGCTGCACTGATGGGCACTGATGAGGCTGCACTGATGAGGAGGCACTAATTTCCCTTACTGATGGGCACTGATATGCGGCACTGATGAGCACTCATAGGTGACACTGATGGGCACTGATGGGCACTAATAGGCAGCACTTATGGGCAGTGATAGACAGCACTGATGGGCACTGATGGGCAGGTACTGATGGGCACTGAAAGGCAGCACTGACTTGCATCACTAATGGGCACAGATTTGCATCACTAATGGGCACAGATTGGCATCACTTCTGGGCACAGGTTGGCATCACTTCTGGGCACAGGTTGGCATCACTGCTGTTGGAGCTGCACTGATCATCAGGGCACTGATGATCAGTGTCCTGATTATCTGTCTAGTCTCCCCTGTGAAGAGATGTCGCAGATCGGCTCGCCTCTCCTCAAACTCTGTCAGTAGCTGATCATATGGGCAAAGAGCCGCGTCATCGGCTCTTTACCGAGATTGGGGTCGCCCCACGTCCCAGGGACACAGCGTGCCCCCGACCGGCAAGCTGTGTGCCCCCCCCCCGCAGGCCTGCGAGCATGCTGAGACTGGGGTAACGCCATATGAAGTCATGCCAGAACGAGAGAGGATCTCGCCCACCGTCATTTATCTATACAGTGGGTGGGAGGTGGTTAAAAAAAACATCTAAATACCTTTTTCATATTCGATATACAGCTGTCACATGACCCAAGCAGGAGGAGCTTCTAGTCCTTTACTGCTGGTCACATGTTCAAAAAATAGAAAATAAACAGCCTTTGGAATACAGAGTAAAAATATTACAAATATTATTGCTGTGCATAGGGCTTGTATTAACAGCCATTCACTGGGAAGATCAGTGTATTGCTTTTTCTCCACTCCCTCCTCTCCAAGCCACATACGCTGCTGAGAACAGAGATTATGTGATTAATAAAAAAAAGGGAAAAGGGCATTTTACAGATATATATATACAAATAAATGTTTTGCCTTTCATTTCTATTTTAAACTGAATAGGTTGTTTAACAAAGTAAGGTTTCACATATATTTTAAACTATTTTGGAATAGCTGAAGAACTCACAAAAAAAATACAAAAATTATAAAAATTAAGCCAGGGGTGCTACTAGATTAAGGTACTAGAGACACATATTTCCCTGATGCCTGTGACCATTTCAGCACCACCTCCTCGCATTACTGAAGGTGGAACTGAATCTATATGGAGTCCTTATAAATCTTGCCATAATATGCACAGAATACTGGCTCTTTCCCAGCTCCCCAGTGACTAATAGTGTTCTGTATGACTTTTCTTATATGACAAATGGCGTTTTATGTGTCTCCCATGTAGCTAATGATGCTCTGTGTGACAGATGGCATGTACTCCTAGAAGTTTAGATGCAATTAAACCTTGTCGTCATTAACTACACAATTACTTTAAGCACTGATAAATTGCCATGGTAATTATGCAGGACTGAATTTACCATTATAAGGCCCTATACTGTATACACAAGAGAGTTGCGCCAATGTGCGTGAAACTGCAATATATGGCAATGCACATTGCTCATGTTGGTGGTCTGTGCTGGATGCCATCCCAACACACCTCAAAAATTGCACCTCAGCGCATTGAAGTGCTCTATGACAAGGAGAGCTGTTTTGACAATAAATGCAGCCTCACCCAGACTCTTGTGCAGTGGCGACTGCTCCATTAGGGGCACAGGGGAGACGCCCCCTTAATCCATACGCCCGGTCCCTAATCGACCTGTAGGGTGCCGGACGGATGGATTTCAATGTTTTTTTTTTTTAAGCACATGATTAGAGCCTGAGGCTCTAATTCGCTTAAAAAAGGGTGAGCCCACCCAGTTGTGTGACATTAGTGAATTGATATTCAGTAGTGTCCTCTGCTGCTTCTCTTCCTGTCCAATCAGAAAGTGGGTTCTGAGACCCGATTGGCAAGGGAGTCTCAGGTCCCACTTCCTGTTCAGCCGGGAGGAGAGGCAACGCATGTTTGGCCGGTAGAAGAAGAAACGGCCCACAAGCTGAAGCGAGGAGCAGCAGGTGGAGGGGCAGCAACAGCATCTTTAAGCTTCCAGGAGCCCTACCCTGGATCCAGCACCACCTCGTCACCAGTAAGGCCACTGATCATCTGTCTCCTGCCCCCCCTCCCAAATATTGAACATCAGCCGCCACTGCTCTTGTGCATTAGGGGTTTCAAGTGATATGTACTGAATTGGCTGTTTAACCCTGAGAACTGCAACATGTGTCAATGGGGATGGATCCTAAGGTGTCAAAGAGTGTCCCGGTTCTTTTCAGATGTTAAGAAAGCCCCTTAACTACGTCAAGGGGAATTTATTCATTTTTTGCACAAATGTTAAAATCAAAATCTTTTGCTAGCAATTACTGTAAACCCCACAAAAAAAAGTATATATATTATGAAAGCAGAGCTGAAAGCAGAGACCCTGAAGAATAAAATGGTGATAGTTGCAATTATTTATGTCACACAATATGTGTGTAGTTATTTACCAAATGCATACTTTCAGGATTGATTTATTTTATACAATTATTTCTGCATTTTATTTATTTATTTATTTGGTTTATTTTATTGCTATGACAAGGGGCCTCTTATGTGATAGCATCCGCAGGTGACAGGTTCTCTTTATGGAAACATTGGGGGTCTATTAGACCCCCATTTTCTCCCCTGTCCTCCAATGCAACTATTCCAGCACAGATCGTTATGCTGGAATAGCTGCATCCCCAGCTACACTAGCTGTGAAATGACAGCTGTGACGCCATACGTGATGTAATCCATGTCACTTATGTGGTCATTAGTCGCAGGAGGGAATAGATGTTTCCCCAAGTTCATCCTGCTTACTCTGAGATTGCTGTTTCCCGCAGTCCCAGGCTCCCCGATGGTACGGGAAAGCTGGGACACACTGTAGAAGCCGCCAGCACTTCCGGCAGGGGGTTGAACTTTTGCGAGCCCCTCTAGAGCCGCCCAATTGCTTTTATCAGAAATCCCCTAAAGCTGCAGGGGCAGCTGTGAGCTTGATTTAATTACTTGTCCACCATGCCATTTAATGTAACCTTGTTAGACAAGTTGTTAAATAACCTATATCAGCATACTTCCCAACGTTATTAAACGAGAAAGAGGAAGACCTAGCGGTTTATTTACTAAAGGCAAATCCACTTTGCACTACAAGTGCACTACAAGTGCACTACAATGCAAGTATAACTAAAGGTAAAAAAATTTTTTTTAGTTTTGGATAGAATAAAGAGAGATTAGAAAATCTTTATTGTTTTCTATGCCCCCCGTTATTCACCCTCTCTATTTGTCCTGATTACCATTATTATTGAAAGTGAAAGTAAAAGAAAATCCCACATTTTGGGTTGTCCCCAAAAAAGTAATAGGGGGGGGGGGGGGATCTTCCAATGGGGACACTGGTCCTAATGATCTGGGGGTTCCCAAGGAATTCCCTTAATTTGCAGGAGTTTCCTCTTACTTCCTGTTTGGCTATGGGACAGGAAGTGAAGGAAAATCTCCCCAATGGGACACAGATGGCAAAATAAAATCTGACGGGAGTTATAACCCTCCCTTGCGCTATCCAAAATGAAAAGAAAAGTTTTGCCTATAGTTCTACTTTAGTACAGACTCGATCGCCGCAGGGATACCCGTGATCGTCTCACAGGGAGGCTGAACGGGGAGATGCGGAAGTAAACAGCATCTCCCCATTCTGCCTAGCAACAAGTGACACTGATCTCTGCTCCCTGTGATTGGAGCAGAGATCAGTGTCCACTGGCACACAGCCACGCCCCCCACAGTTATTAGCACGCCCCTAGGACACACTTAACCCCTACACTGCCACCCCCTGGTTAACCCCTTCCCTGCCAGTGTCATTTACACAGGAATCAGTGCATTTAAATAGCACTGATTGCTGTATAAATGACAATGGTCCTAAAAATGTGTCAAAAATGTCCGATGTGTCCGCCATAATGTCGCAGTTACAATAAAAATCGCTGATCGTCGCCATTACTAGTAAAAAAAAATATTAATAAAAATGCCATAAAACTATCCCCTTTTTTGTAAACGCTATAACTTTTGCGCAAACCAATCAATAATCGCTTATTGCGATTTTGTTATCAAAAATATGTAGAAGAATACGTATCGGCCTAAACTGAGGAAAAAAAACGTTTTTTTATATATTTTTGGGGATATTTTTTATAGCAAAAAGTAAAAAAATAATGTGTTTTTTTCCAAATTGTCGCACTTTTTTGTTTATAGCACAAAAAATAAAAAACGCAGGGGTGATCAAATACAAACAAAAGAAAGCTCTATTTGTGGGAAAAAAAGGACGTCAATTTTGTTTGGGAGCCACGTCGCACGACCGTGAATTCTCAGTTAAAGCGACGCAGTGCCGAATCGCAAAAAGTGGTAGGGTCTTAAGCCAGCAAAATGGTCCGTTCTGAAAGTGGTTAAGGTAAAAAACCTTAAAAAACCTTGAGCCTTTAGAACCACTTTAATTCACATACAATTTACAGCCTATATTTTACACAAATGTTTTAGTGTATTTTTATGGATGTCTTTAGCTATTGCACACGGAATGTTGTGATCCAAGAGTGGATCCAGTCAAATGCCATAGAATGCAAATCAGTACAGGTGCTAGGAACAATTTGTCAGTCTTATAACTAGTATTTTATAATGCAAAAGAGACATAATGTAAATCTGACTTGTTATAATGTAAGGTTTTATTAAGGTTTGTCAGACTAGACTTCTACTTTAGTAAAAAATGTATAAATAAATAAACCACTTTTTTTTTTTCTTTTTAAAGGAAAAGTGCACTTTGTTTTACTTTCACATTCTGGTGCTTAATCATGAACCTGAAGTCTACAAGCAATGGCACCTTAAATAAACATGATGAATTGCAGCTCATAGCAATGGGTCACAATCACTGACCTCTGCTTAAGCAAAGAAAACAAAGAAGGCTTTAAATTATTAGGGCAGAAGTGATTTATCTCTCGGCAACAGCAAGAGGAAACAAAAACTGTCAAAGTGTGACTTATGCTGCCGTTGTCACATATCCAGCTTTCAATAGCTTAGTAAAGCAGAAGCCAGTCCTGCCTCTGGGGAAGTAAGGTAACAGCAGACCCTTTCATTCTAATTGTCACATGCAGGTGAGCCAATTATAACATCCGTATGAACAGACAAGATTTGTTTAGGGCACTGTGCCATTTGTTGGTTTAGCTAAGTTACGCTGTGATATATTTCGTTTTTAGTAATGATGAACTGAAACAAAATACTGATACTATAATGTTCCATAAAGGTCCAAAAAAGATGATTATAGTAGTGGCCTGTAACCTAAAATTGTTGCATTGGCAAAGCACAGGTCACTTCAACATGATAGGAGCACTGACAGACTCCTGTCATATTAGCTTTTCACCTTCTTGTTGCAGTGTCACGGCTGTGCTACAGTATCTGGTTCATTGGAAAGGGTACGGTCCGGAGGAACGCTCTTGGGTCTCATCCTCAGACGTACATGCTCCTGTCCTCCTTCGTGCTTTCCATAGACATTTTCCCCTCAAACCTGGTGACCCTGCGAGGGGAGGGGTCCCTGAGGAGAGGGTACTGTTCAGGGCCAGACTGGGAATAAAAACCAGCCCTGGAAAAAATGTCATACCAGCCCCATAGCATTATTATACCAGCCCAACATCATAACGTCATTATTTTCTTGTTCATAAAAGGGAAAACCATGTATTTTAAAGCACATTTAAAGAGCATATTATATATAGATAAGACAGATATGAAAGCTCATAGGGCTAGGGATATATAACAGGGAATTCCAGTTAAAAGTGGAGCAATCAAGGGGGACACCTGGGACTCTGGGAACTCTGATGACCAGAGACGACCTTCCGCAGAAAGAATACACTAAGGCCGGTTTCATGCTGGGGCGGTGCGGGCGCCAGCGGTAAAACGGCGCTATTTTTAGCATTGCTTTACCGACGTTTTAGGGGCACTATTCGGTACGCTTTTACCCCCGCTAGTGGGCGAAAAAGGGTTAAAACCCAGCCGTGGGCATGGCTGTGGGCATGGTAAAGATGATGTCAAGATGTCAAAGGCCGCGGTTATGGTACAGGAGATGTCAGAGGCTGTGGGCATGGTACAGGAGATGTCAGAGGCTATGGGAATGGTACAGGAGATGTCAGAGGCTGTGGGCATGGTACAGGAGATGTCAGAGGCTGTGGGCATGGTACAGGAGATGTCAAGATGTCAGAGGCTGTGGGTATGGTACAGGAGATGTTAGAGGCTATGGGCAGGGTACAGGAGATGTCAGAGGCTGTGGGCATGGTACAGGAGATGTCAGAGGCTGAGGGCATGATACAGGAGATGTCAGAGGCTATGGGCATGGTACAGGAGATGTCAGAGGCTGTGGGCATGGTACAGAAGATGTCAGAGGCTGTGGGCATGGTACAGGAGATGTCAGAGGCTATAGGCATGGTACAGGAGATGTCAGAGGCTGTGGGCATGGTACAGGAGATGTCAGATGCTGCGGGCATGGTACAGGAGATGTCAGAGGCTGTGGGCATGGTACAGGAGATGTCAGAGGCTATGGGCATGGTACAGGAGATGTCAGAGGCTGCGGCATGGTACAGGAGATCGTTGGAGACTGAGGACATGATACTAAAGATGGTAAGATTTGTAGACATGATACATGAGATGGTCAGAGACTGCAGACATGGTACAAGAGATCAATGCAGCCTCACCAGTGCCCATCAAATGCAGCCTCACTGTGCCCATCAATTCAGCCTCTGTGCCAGTCAATGCAGCCTCACTATGCCCATAATTGCAGCCTGACCATGTCCATCATTGCAGCCTTATCATGCCCATAATCGCAGCCTCAGCGTGCCCATAACTGCAGCTTTACCGTGCCCATAATTGCAGCCTCTGGATAAATAGAAAATAATACTAATCAGCGCTAACAAATAACTGAAATAAAAACTATTGCAAGCTGAACACTAAGGGTTAATTTCACATAGCCCCAAATGCAAATTTGTAAAAACAGACAGTGCAGAGCAATCAATATGATGAAGTTATGAAAAATGTCCAGCAGGGCATTAAGAGCAGTCCAGAGCCCAATAAAAGATAGCCCAAAAACATCCATAAAAGACAGAAGAATCCACAAGTTTTATCAGATCCACTTGCACCACCAACCAACGGGCAAAATGCTCCCTCACTTCATAGGAGCCCCTGAACCAAAAGGAAGATCAGTAAACACTTGTTTCCACTTCAGAGGAAAAAAACTTTGGAGTGTGAGAGATCCCAATCTCACATGTATCCCGGTCATGAATAAATAAAATAAAACAAATCTAAGTGCTCTCCATTATTGTAAAAGCACAGACTTTAATGTAGGTAGAAAACGTACAGAATATTCTTGGTAGCAAGCTTAAACAGCATACACAATTCCAATCCCATATGGTCTCATCAGGTGCAGGTGACGTCACAGTCCGTGGCTGAGCTCAGTGTGAAATTTTCGGCCGCGCTGTGTGAAAAGTCCCGCCCTCCTCCTAGAGCAGCTCGTGTGATAGACACATTGTTCTGTCTATCACACGAGCTGAGCTAGGAGGAGGGCGGGACTTTTCACACTCAGCTCAGCTTCGAGACACACACCGTGAGATGCCTGCTGTGTGTGACGTGTAGAGGGGGGGAGGAGGAGGAGGGAGAGGAATGCTGCAGCCAGCCACAGCTTAGCCCAAAGTGGCCCCAGGGCAGGCAGCCTACCGGGAAAAGTCCCGGTAGCCCAGTCCAGCCCTGGTACTGTTAGGGCTGGGCTCTCAGCCCTCCGTTCTCAGCTCTCAGGTTGCTCAGCTGTCTGTTAATTGCCAGCACTGATCGTTCCACTGTGGCTCCCCTGGGGATAATTTTCTGTTCACCACTTCAGCCTACAGCCAACCCCTTCTGGCTATTTAAACTGCCTGGTTCATTTTTCTTGTGCCTTCGCCTTGGTCAAACAAATTAAGAGACTCTCTGCTGTGTTCCTGTTGAAGACTTGCCTGGCTGACGTCCCTTCTGGTTTCTGATCCTGTCTGTTGCCTCCGACTAAGCCGATCTCTGGCTTCCTGATTTACTGGCTTGTTCTCACTACCTGCTTTGGCTACCGTACCCTGGCTATGTTTTGGCTACGTTTTTCTATTTGTACCATTTTTTACCATTATATTAAAAGGTGTGGTTTTTAATTGCATTTTCTGTCTCCATCTGATTCATGGTTCCTAACACAGAGTTATTGTCTAAATCTGGCTTTTTAACTCTTAGGGGTGTATGTCTAAAAAAAAAGAAGAGAGCAGCGATTTTCTGATCTTGAGCTGCATACTGATAGCAGGGTAATGTATGTAGCCCCCTTGTCCCATGTCCCTATGTCAATTTAGTTGTACTTAGCTTAGACTGTTTGTATAGTTTTTCACCTGGTTTTTCCCTAAGCTTAAATTGGTTTGTGATTTCTCTCTGTCGCCAGTAGATGTCACTGCTATCACTGGTCATAGTATGAGATTTCAGAAACAAACCTAAGTTATATATTTTTGTCAGTTTATGCCACTGGTGCATGCTAGGGAAGGATATACGTATTTGGGACAAGCCATGTGCTCTCTCTCTTTCCCTAGCTGAGGCCTAGGGAGGTGCCCCTAGATGGAGCTCTGATGTTAGGCCCGATAGCCTGGTTTAAGGCCTAATGTGTGCTGAAGTGGTCCTGAAGCTGTCCTGTCTGGAGGCAGCTGTGCCAAGGCGGAGACCCAGGGGAGGCCCCTTGCTGGAGAGAGCCAGTAAGAAGGCTGGTCTTTTAGAAGGGTCTGTTGATTCAGTTAGAGGACACGCTGAATCTTGGGAATGTGTTTACAATGATGCCGGGTCAGCATAAAGTTTCTGACTCTGTGAAGCTGGACATTGATCTGGATCTGAGTCTGTAAGTGATCTGCTACGGCAGTGTTTCTCAACTCCCCTCCTCAAGGCACCCCAACAGGTCATGTTTTCAGGATTTCCATTATTTTGCACAGGTGATTTTATTTGTTTCACTGCCTTAGTAATTACCACAGCCGTTTCATCTGAGGGAAATCCTGAAAACATGGTCTGTTGGGGCGCCTTGAGGACTGGAGTTGAGAAGCACTGTGCCACGGTATCTAGGACCCCTAACCCTCTCCTCCTTTACCAACACAGAGCTCTCTTCTGTCATTCACTCAACCGATCAGCAGGTCCCAGCCATAAATCATTGGTCGGGAGCTGCTGATCGGCTTGTGCTGTAGTGAACAACAGCACAATCAGGGTGGCAGGTGCATGCTCCCCTTACCCAGCATTGCTGGAGCACATATATATATGAGATCCAGTGCAGTGTGGCTGCACTGTAGCAGTATAGCTACAATAGGCAATCCGGAAGTCCCAAGGCAGCACAGTGGCTAAACGGTTAGCACTTCGGCATAGCAGCCCTAGGGCCCTTGGTTAGAAGCCCAACCACGGCTTTACCTGCCTGCAGTCTGCATGTTCTCCCTGTGCCTGCCTGGGTTTACTCTGGGTACTCCGGTTTACTCCCACTCTTCAAAGATATGCTGGTAGGTAAATTTGGACCCTGTCTAAATAGGCCATAGTATGTACATGTATGCATGTGAGATAGGGACCTTAGATTGTAAGCTCCTTGAGGGTAGGGACTATGAATGTACAATATATATATGTAAAGCACTGCTTAAATTGACGGCGCTATATAAGTACCTGTAATAAATAAAGTCTATCAAAGACAAAAAAAAAAAAAACAGTGTGGGCCGATGTGGGTTTTGGTTGGGTAAAACGGGAAAGCTAGCATTTGCACTCGCCCACCTAGTATTTTTTCTTTAAACAAAAACACACACATACTTTCGCCTGCAGTCTTCTAGTCAGTCCAGTAACATCATGGCAGCCTCCTCTTCTTCTGGCAGCAATAGGGGGCAGGCTTTATTCTTGGACTGGGATGCACTCGTGTAATGATGTGTGAGCGCCACTTTGTCCTGCAGTAGCCTGCATCGTGATGCACCCCCAGGGAGCGTGTGAATAACAGGCTAGTTTCAAAGGAAATGGGCAGAATGACGAAAGTGCCATTCTTCCTGAAGAGGACTGGCGGCATTGGACAAAAAGGAGAGCTGGAGACAATGCTAAAGCATGGAGGTGGTGAAAGGGTAAGTAGAAATAAGCAGTTTTATTTTTGACGGGGGAGAGGAATTGGAAGTAAAAAAAATGTAGTTATACTTCTTCAAGGGCTAAGAGATAGTTTTCAAAATAAATGAAGGTTGGAGGAAGGCAAAAATCAAATGTTAAGATGAGAAAGTGTCAGGGATAGATTAGACCACGTGACATTCTCTACTGCCCCTCTGAAAACAACCCATGGTGGATAATTTTCCAGAGGGCAGTATTGCAGTAGCTGCTAGTCATACAGAAGGCGATACTGGCACCTCTTGAATTACCTTTTTTCAACCGTAAAGGGGATTTTCTATTACAATACCCCACTACAACTGTAAAATAGGGCTTTTGCCTGCCAAACACAACCTGTTGAATACATTTTGCAATGCCACATCCTGGCCAGCATGTCCTAACATGATCCCTGCCCATGTGAATTCACAGCTTCGTGATCAGGAGGAGGTAAGCCTGCAGCTCAGCCACCTATTTGTACCGCCCCATGGAAACTCATGCAAACAAATTGTTTGTGATAAAAGGAAG
>CM053028.1:124573176-124589614 GCA_028564925.1 Lithobates sylvaticus | reverse complement strand
GGGGAGATGCCTTTGTAAACAAGGCAGTTCCCCGTTCTGCCTAGTGACATACCAGGGATCACTGCTCCCTGTCATCGGGAGTAGTGATCGCTGTCATGTGAGTGGTAGCCCACCCCCCCCCACAGTTAGAATCACTCCCTAGGACACACTTAACCCCTTGATCGCCCCCTTGTGTTTAACCCCTTCCCTGCCAGTGTCATTTACACAGTAACCAGTGCATTTTTATAGCACTGATTTCTGTATAGATGACAATGGTCCCAAAATAGTGTCAAAAGTGTCTGATGTGTCCACCATAATGCCACAGTCACAATAAAAATCGCAAATCGCCGCCATTACTAATAAAAAATAAAAATAAATAAAAATGCCATAAAACTATCCCCTATTTTGTGGACGAGAACTTTGTGCAAACCAATCAATGTACGCTTATTGCGGGTTTTTTTTTTAACAAAAGTGTGTAGAAGAATACATATTGGCCTAAACTGAGGAAAAAAAAATTGTTTTTTTTTTAGATATTTTTGGGGGATATTTATTGTAGCAAAAAATATTGCTTTTTATTCAAAATTGGCACTGTTTTTTTGTTTATAGCGCAAAAATTTAAAAAATACAGAGGTGATCAAATACCACCAAAAGAAAGCTCTATTTATGGAGAAAAAAAGGACGTAAATTTTGTTTGGGTGCAACGTCCCACGACCGCACAATTGTCAGTTAAAGCAACGCAATGCCGAGTCGCAAAAAGTGCTCTGGTCAGGAAGGGGGTAAATTCTTCCGGGGGTGAAGAGGGTAAATCAGCATTCAAAATTATCAAAAGGAGAGCATATTCCCTGATAGAAAATGACAATGAGATTTTTATCTCTTGATTGATTTCAATAGTGTGGATTGCTCTTATAATATTACAGATTTTTGTTGTGTGTTCATGTTAGTAGTTTGTCTGTAAGTCAAAGATCTCATTGATCATTTATAAACTCATACCCGTACCCAACTCCTGTTTTACAATCAGGATGTGCAATATTTATGTAAACACACCAGATCAACAGTGCCGATCCATGTGTTCTGACAGTGGAGTAGTCACCACTGTCATAATAAAATAACACAGCAAGGGCAGATTCTTCTACCCACCTTGATGTGTATATGGGGGAATTTTGCTCAGCCTGCTAGCTGATCAAAAATAAATTGACCCATGTATGACCAGCTTTAGATGGGATAACAAGGAGAATGGCATGATTTACATAGCTGTAAAAAATTGCTAACAGGAAGGCTTTTTGTTGCAGAAAAGGCATACTATGTGCAATTTCAGCATGAGTTGGAATCATCCTGGGCCGGCCAATCAAAATAGTTGAAGATACTGAACATGGAAGAAGAATAGGTGAAGAATCAGTGCTGGTAAGGGAGCCCGTGGACTTTACATCGCCTGAGGGAGGTGAGCATAGTGGACTTTACTTCTATTTCAAGCCTACAGCCTCAGAGACCTATAAAAAGCCAATAGAAAATATAGCTTATAACCACAAGTGAAATATCTCGTTATGGTGGACTAATCCTTTAAATTGCAAAGGCAAAAAGTTGCAGCACAACAGTTTAGTACGCTTGGAAATAAACAAGACAGAATCAACACAGATTGTTTGTAATGAACTAGATAAATGTTTGTAACCTCAATCATGCTGATACATCTGTCATTTATTAACTGGGTGTTTATGGTGCAAACACTGCTATTTGCTGTAACGTTAGGTATTGGTTTCCTCAATAAATACAAATTGATGTTTATGTGCCTTGTTAACACCATACATGTGCAGTGGTGTGTTGCCAAAAATTGCAGCATTTCTGAATTTTTATACAGCACAGCGCATGCACTGCAGCTCATAAAGGTAAAGGAAATCTATGGTCATACAATACGCTTTCATATTATACCATCAACATTGTATTAACAATACAAACAATAGTTATTATTAACAATCCAATATAAGTTTACTTGAAAACTATTTTGATGTTGTGAGTTCTACCTATCTGCTGGCCATCTCTTTCCACATCTTCCTGGATTCCCTGAATGCGGTGCAGCTTCTTTTTTTCTGTTTACTTTCAATTCCTAGGGACTCCATATTCCATGGTACATTGCTGCCTGCAAGCAGTGATTCCTTTACTGACTCCACCTCCAGAAACTCCTCCTCTCAGCACCTCTGTAGTTCAGAAGGCAGGCTCTGTGAACACAGCAGGACCTATCAACAGGGCATAGTTTATGTGTGTTACAGAAATCGAGTAAGTAAATGTGTGGGGATCTTCACTAAGTAAGTTTACAAGCTTCAAGATTGTTCAGAATAATAGTAGGCATAGATATACTTTAACAAATGTTCTTTTGTAATTTTCAATAAAGTTTTCAAAAAAGTAAACAGTAATTCTAACAATGCTTCATGCTGCCCCCACACAATGTACACCAGCACACACATTCTACAGAGCATAACACATGGCTGCTTCTGTGAACAAGCCCTTAAGAAACAATCATGAATGATACATTTCATTAATATCTGGCGTATTGCATCTCAGTATTGTCTTTAGTCTACAATACTTTAACACACTGAGGGCGTTTTGCAGGCACTATAGCATTAAAAATAGCGCCTGCAAAACGCCCTAAAACTGCTACTGCATGCACTCCAATGTGAAAGACCGAGGGCTTTCACACTGGAGCGGTGCGCTGGCAGGGCATCAGAAAAAGTCCTGCCAGCAGCTTCTTTGGAGCGGTGAAGGAGCGGTGAACTCACCGCTCCTCCCCATTGAAATCAATGGGGCAGCACTAGATTTAACCCCTTTTCGGTCACTAGCGGGGGGTTAAAACTTCCCCGCTAGCGGCCGAATAGCGCCGCTAAAACGACGGTAAAGCGGTAAATAGCGCCAATTTACCACTGACGACGGTTGCGGCTCGGTGTGAAAGGGGTCTAAGACGGGACAATCAATAAAGATCATTATCTTGCTTCGGTACTTACTGTACATAGTTTTGTGCCTTGGAATCATCCCTCTCTTTGCAGCCCTTGGTGAATTTACACTGGGAAAGGATGCCACCTGTGATGAAGGTAACGTTTTATGAATGAGGTGAGAGTAGCTGAAATTACTAAGCTTCATTATCTAAAAAGATCTTAGAACAAATAAAATAAATAAAAAAAACATAGGTGTTTGAGTTATTATCAGGGCCTGTTCATCCTACTGCTCTGTGGGAAAAAATTTCAGTTCAGTTCAAAAGCATATTGTGGTATAGTATTATAAAAAACTATTGAGATGGTTTTTACACTGGAGCAAAAAAAATTCTTATGCTTGTACTATTACCCATTCATACCAGTGGCGGCTGGTGCTCAAAATTTTTGGGGGGGCGCAAACAAACAGCCTCACTGTGCCATCAAACGCTGCCACTGTGCCCATTAAACGCTGCCACTGTGCCCATCAAACGCTGCCACTGTGCCCATCAAACGCTGCCACTGTGCCCCTCAAGTGCTGCCATTGTGCCCCTCAAGTGCTGCCACTGTGCCCCTCAAGTGCTGCCACTGTGCCCCTCAAGTGCTGCCATTGTGCCCCTTCAAGTGCTGCCAGAGTGCCCCTCAAGTGCTGCCATTGTGCCCCTCAAGTGCTGCCATTGTGCCCCTCAAGTGCTGCCAGAGTGCCCCTTCAAGTGCTGCCAGAGTGCCCCTTCAAGTTGTGCCAGAGTGCCCCTTCAAGTGCTGCCATTGTGCCCCTTCAAGTGCTGCCATTGTGCCCCTCAAGTGCTGCCATTGTGCCCCTTCAAGTGCTGCCATTGTGCCCCTTCAAGTGCTGCCATTGTGCCCCTTCAAGTGCTGCCATTGTGCCCCTTCAAGTGCTGCCATTGTGCCCCTTCAAGTGCTGCCAGAGTGCCCCTTCAAGTGCTGCCAGAGTGCCCCTTCAAGTGCTGCCAGAGTTCCCCTTCAAGTGCTGCCAGAGTGCCCCTCCAAGTGCTGCCAGAGTGCCCCTCCAAGTGCTGCCAGAGTGCCCCTCCAAGTGCTGCCACTGTGCCCCTCCAAGTGCTGCCACTGTGCCCCTGCCTGCCCTCTGCACTTACCTTGTCTCGATGTGCAGCTGGTGACGGCGTCAGGTGGCGAGCGGTGTCTCATCGTCCGAGGTCTTCTTCTCCCGCGCTCCTCCTGTCTTCTGCAATCGTCCGAGGTCTTCTTCTCCCGCGCTCCTCCTGTCTTCTGCTATGATTGGACGCCTAGCGTCCAATCACAGCGCCTGTGACTTCAGCCAATCAGGTTACAGGTAACAGACCTGGCAACCTGATTGGCTGAGAGGCGGGTCTGTGTTAGGGAAGCGATGTATTCGCTTCTCTAACACAATACTGTGTAATCAGCGAACGCAAAGCATTGCGCCCGCTGTTTACACTTAGGGAAGCCTATTAGAGCACACCGCTCTAATAAGGTCCCCTATTAGAGCTTACAGCTCTAATAGGGGCGCTTCCAGAAACCCCCCCCCCCGCACTGTAATTCAGATGCCCGGCGCCCGATCAGGGGCCGGACACCTGAATAGGGGGCGGCAGCGGTGACAATAGATAGATTCATGCAATGCATGAATCTATCTATTGGTGATAGAGCGGTGCATACTGCACTGTGCCCGGCGCCAGGATACAGTGCACATAAAAACGAAAAAAAAATATATATATATTTTTTTTAAAGGGACACGTTTAAATAATTTTTTATTTTTTTTTTAACTTTTTTTTGAACTTTTTTTTTTTTTATTTTTTTTTTTTTTTAACTGCAAGGAGGGGGGGGGGGGGGGGGGGGGCGGGGGGGGGGGCGCCCGGGCGCCCCTATGGAAGGGCCGCCACTGATTCATACATATGCTTATTTATAATTCCAGAATATCTATATGATTGCAGTATGTTTGGTGGCAGGCATGTGTTGAAATGTTTACTTGCCCTGACATGTGATTGGTTAACTTTGTAATAAGATGCAATTGTGAGTCCCCTTTGTACAGATGCCCATAGTATCAGTCCACAGAATTTGGTGTAATGCAGCCAGCAATCCTATGCTTTTCCCATATTATAACTGCATAGTGAAGGTCAAATCTGTGACTCAGTCACACTTCTAGATGCTGTAGTGTGACAGCACTGGCTCATCTTAATTAAACATTTCCGGGAGAAATGTCTGCCTCCCTTGAAGAGAGCAAAGGCACGGTCTGCATTTAATTAAATGTCAATTAATTTTTGAAAACATGGTTTTAAGCTTGAAAATTAACAACTGAACAAGATATGCCATTTGTTTGATTAGATTCCATATCTCCAGTGACTTCTCTAGATTAGTCATAGCTCACAATGTCTTGAATCCATTATTTGTCATCTAATTATAAGTATATGACAGAATCTTATTATTGGTGATAATTCCTCATTGATCAGAATGTTTGTAATTCAGGTTTGGACATTAAAGCTGAATTACAGGTATGGAGATTTTATTCATAGTTACAATGGTCCAGCATGGATCATTGTAACTATGAATACACCACACATGGTCGATGCCCCTGGACGCTGGAAATCACTGAAGTAGACACCGCTACTCCAGTGATCTCCACTTGCTTCCGAGTCCCATGTATTCTGAACACAAGATGTCAGCCACTCGGCACAGGCACTATTCAGAAAATGCTTTGAATAACTGCAAAGCATTCTCTGATCAGACAGGGTGATGTCACTGTAATGTGCCAAGCGGCCAACCTCCTGTGTTCAGAATGCAGCAGGCCAGCCTCTCAGCAAGTAGAGATCACTGGAGTAGCAGTGTCTGGACTTGGAAAGAGTGATGAGACTATAAGTTATTATTGCTGTCTGTGTCCCTGAGAGATTAACCACTTGCCGTCTGGTTCACGCGGATATATGTCGGCAGAATGTCACGCCTGTGCAAACTGATGTATCTGTACGTCAGTCCGCAAAAGCAGTATAGCGGGCGTGCCGCGGGAGTGTGCCCACGGGTCCCACGGACTTGATGTCCGCTGGTGGCCCGCGATCATGGCGAGGAGAGGCAGAACAGGGAATTGCCTATGTAAACAAGGCATTTCCCTGTTCTGCCTAGTAACATGACAAAGATCTATTGTTCCCTGTCATCGGGAACATCAATCTCTGTCATGTCAGTGGTAGCCCATCCCCCTACAGTTAGAACACACTGAGGGAACACACTTAACCCCTTGATTGCCCCCTAGTGTCCCCTTCCTGCCACTGACATTTATACAGTAATCAGTGGCTATGTTTAGCACTGATCGCTATATAAATGTCAATGGTCCCAAAATAGTGTCAAAAGTGTCCGATCTGTCGGCCGCAATGTCACAGTCCTGATAAAAATCCCAGATCACCGCCATTACTAATAAAATAATAATAAAAATACCATAAATCTATTCCCTATTTTGTAGACACTATAACGTTTGCGCAAACCAATCAATATACACTTATTGCGATTTTTTTTTTTTTTTTTTTTTTTTTACCAAAAATATGTAGAAGAATACATATCAGATTAAACTGAGGAACACGTTAGTTTTTTATATATTTTTGGAGGATATTTATTATAGCAAAATTGACGGTCATTTTTTTGTTTATAGCGCAAAAAAATAAAAACTGCAAAGGTGATCAAATGCCACCAAAAGAAAGCTCTATTTGTTTGGAAAAAAGGATGAAAATTTAGTTTGGGTACAGCGTCACATGACCACACAATTGTCAGTTAAAGCGATGCAGTGCTAAATTTAAAAAGTACTCTGGTCAGGAAGGGGGTAAAATCTTCCGGGGCTGAAGTGATTAAAAACAGAGGCGGAATATCGACCAGTTTCAGCCAGTTCAACAAGAACCGACCAACATTCGGCCTGTGTGTACGGCAGCCTGTCCGACAGAAGCCGACCTAATGTCTGGCTTCTGTTATAAGAGCGTGCCAGAAAAACATCTGCCGATCAGCATCCGATCAGTGCCCTCAGCCAATGTCTGCGAGTGCTGACCAGTGTGTTCTAGCAGGGCGGCAGTCCTTTTGTCAGAACACTATAGCTTAGCGGGGAGATCCTCCACCAAAGCACCTCAGTTTTTTATTGTTTAGCCTGCTGGATTGAATGAAAAAAAAACTGATAGTGTGTACCAGGCTTTACTCTCTCTAATTGTCCTGATCTAATTGAACTTATGTGAAATCCAAATCCAAAATTTTGGATTGTCTCCAGAGCAATAACAGAGGGGGAAACTTCCAATGGGGGGTACTTGTTCCCATGAACAAGTGGGAATGTTGCTCACATTGTAAAGATACCCCTCACTTTCTGTTATGTTTTTAGGCCAGGAAGTGAAATCCTCCTATTAAGACACAGATGGTACACATCGGAGCGTGTTGTCGGAAATTCCGACAGTGTGTAGGCTCCATCAGACTTTTTTCCATCGGAATTTCTGACACACAAAGTTTGAGATCTGGATCTAAAATTTTCTGACAACAAAATCTGATCGCGTAAATTCCGATCAGGTGTAGACAATTCCGACGCACAATGTGTCACGCATGCTTAGAATAAATTACGAGACGGAAGCTATTGGCTACTGGCTATTGAACTTCCTCTTTATAGTCCTGTCGTACGTGTTGTACGTCACTGCGTTCTTGACAATCGGAATTTCCGACAACTTTTTGCGACCGTGTGTATGCAAGACAAGTTTGAGCCAACATCCGTCGGAAAAAATCCGATGGATTTTGTTGTCGGAATGTCCGATCGTGTGTACAGGGCATTACTCTATCCAAGATGAAAAATTATATGCATTGCAAACAGGCTCCAAAAAGCAGATTAGCAGATAAAACACTTCATGCAGCCTTAGAAAACATGTCAGTGCTTGCCTCAACAAGTTCACCCCTTAGTCTAGGTTTACACTCTCTCCGGAGCTCTCTCCCGAGGGGGTTACCTTGGGGGCGCGCTCCCGTCTCATACACTCTGCGTCCATAGACACAGAGTGTATATCTCGGTCCCGCCCCCCGGCGGCCGCATCATTTGGATTTGATTGACGGCAGCACGAGCCAATGGTTGCTCTGCTATCAATCTATCCAATGAAGAGCCGAGAAGACCAGGCTGAGAAGAGCCAAGAAGCCAGAGTGCTCTCGACGCGGGACTTTCGAGGGCTCAGGTAAGTAAACGGGGGGGGGGGGGCTGGGGGGCCAGTAACCATCAGTTGTTTTTTCACCTTGTGAAAAAGGCGGAAAGGTTTACAACCCCTTTAAGGAATGGTAAAAAAAACACAGTGGAGCTGCATTTTTACCGCCCCGCAACAGATTCCCCTTTAAGTGACACTAAAGGTTCAAGTTTTTTTTTTTTAAATAACAAACATATCATACTTACCTCCACTGTGCAGCTCGTTTTGCACAGAGTGGCCCCGAACCTGGTCTTCTGGGGTTCCTCGGCGGCTTTTGCGGCTCCTCCCCGCATCAGATAACCCTCTGGGAGAAGAGCTCTCCTGGAGGGTTACCTTGCGGGCGTGCTCCCAAGTCCAGCATTTGGCGTTCCATAGAGGCCGAATGCAGGACTCGCCCCCCCCCCCCCCCGCGCCGGCGTCATTGGATTTGATTGACAGCAGCGGGAGCCAATGGCTGCGTTGCTATCAATCTATCCAATCAAGAGCCGAGAACCCTCAGCAGAGAGCGAGCACGTCCCTGTGGGACAAGTTCGAGGGTTCAGGTAAGTAAAACGGGGAGGGGGGGCTGGGGGGCCGGTCACGGACAGGTGTTTTTTTGCCTTAATGCATAGAATGCATTAAGGTGAAAAAACATGAACCTTTACAACCCCTCTAAGCTGCAAAGGCAGGGGACAGGGGTGTACATATGCCGTGGCTGCAAAGCTTTGCATCTTACAAAAAAATGATTCCATCCTTATGTTTAGTGAGTAACAGTGGGTAGTACCACCCAATGAAGGCAACCTGTTCAACTGAATAGAGTTGCGCTGCAAGCAGTCATGGTATAATGGTGCAAGTTTTAGGGGTTAAAACAGTCAAAGATATGACAACATAACACCTCCTCACTGCCTGTAGAACGCCCTCCAGCAACCCTCCACATTTCTTGTTCTTCAGAAGGCAACTCATGTACTGTATAAAGGAGCCCTAAATAATATTATATTTGGTGTTGGAGGGTGATAACAGTTTGATGGAAGACATCTTAAAGGTAATTATCCAATTATAGCTTAAAAAATAACTGTATAGATGTGAATGTATTTCTATTACCAGCAGTTCTATGAAAAAATTTTTTTCCATGATTCAAATTATTTGTTAGAGGTAACATCAGCTTCTGCAGCCAGGAGTGAAAGCATCACTGTACTTATTTATGTGTATCACATTAGAGCTCAGCAATACAAAAGTCACTGAGAATTTTTCTCTTGATCACATCCCTAAGAAAACCAGGATTTTACAAACAAGTCACAAAGCTTGATGATTGTTTGGAGAATGCTCCGGTGGTACATTATCACTAGCTAAACACTTTCATAACAAAAATTTCTTAACTTAGCAAATCCCACTTGGGGTTTTTCCATTGCCTGTGCCAATGTTATATCAAAAAAGGGCTGGGTGCGGGGAAACCCAAATTTATAGTATTTGTTTGCTTTACAGAATGTTCTCAAGAAACTGTGTTAAAAGTTAAATGAAAACTTAATACATAATAATGAATATCTCACAAGGCAGGGACAAAGTTCCTGTACTATATTCTCTTTTATTCCAGCAAATGGCCATACAGGTTACCATGTGAATGTACAACCTCTGTAAATATCTTTTTA
The DNA here is from genome assembly GCA_028564925.1 of Lithobates sylvaticus. Taxonomy (NCBI): domain Eukaryota; kingdom Metazoa; phylum Chordata; class Amphibia; order Anura; family Ranidae; genus Lithobates; species Lithobates sylvaticus. The sequence continues at coordinate 124,579,885 of CM053028.1, read as the reverse complement.
CATTTACTAAAACAATGTACAGTGTGGTCCTACCTAAATAAAATTCAGTTTAATTTGTATCTAATCAGAGTATCTGAAGATTGTTGTACAATCCGAATATGTAGTCTGCTTAAGGCCCCATTCACACTTGTAAATGAGGCCATTTATGATTGGCTGCATGAGACCCAGTGAGCGGTTCCCAGTGATAAGCATTCATTAAAGAGGCTGACGGGTCTCACAGCTATTTGCAGTTGATCACATGTAATCATGCATGCAGCGATTACCTGTGGATGATCAGCTCTGGATGCAAACATTTGAGCGATTACATGTGAACAGCCACAATTAGCTGCAGGAGCTGTCAGCCTCCCATTGCTTTCAATCATATCACTGGTAACTTCTGCTAACAACCCTACTCACCTACTCACTAATTTGAATGGAGCCTAAAGGCAAAAAACAAAGATTCAGGTTTACTGGCTATAACCAAAAAAAAAAAATTGTAATATATATGTAGCGCCGGCTCCTAATGAGCTATTGTTTTTTCAATTTAAGTTGTCTGAAGCCACAGTTGGGCTTCAAGCTAATTATTCTAAAAGTTCTGGTATCAGTTCTGCTGGATTGTACTGATTTCTCCTTGACTGTGGGTGTCGCTGTCACCGCCAGTAAGTGTAGAAACACAGTTCAGCTGGATGTATTGAATGCCACCTATTGCTCCGAAATAGCCCAGTGGGAGTGTTCTTCCTGCTGTGCGTTCTGGGAGATGGTATTTAAGGTACCAACGCCATTAGGGTTTGGGTGTTTTTCCCGTGGTTTCCTCTGGGTTCTCTTTTACCCGGACCCCGTGGCCCTCCTGGCCTGGGGTGTGAACCGCATTTATCCTGTGCCTCGGGGCCGGCTTGCTCGAGGCTATGTAACTGAGAGAGTAGGCCCAAAACAGCTCTGATGCCTATTGATCCAGGGGTGGTCTTGTGCCGTCTCCCTTGAAGAGAGAGAGGCCAAGTAACTGGAGGATCCAGGGGAGGACTTTTCTGGGAGAGGATCGTGCGCAAGGCTGGTATCTCTGGAGGAGCCTGGAAACTCAGTTAAAGGATGCAACCCGGATCAACACATATACAGTATCGCCGGTTCGGCTGCAAGAGACTGGTATTTTATGGCAGTTCTTTGAATCTCTCAGGAACTCTTAGTGACACTTTAGCTAAATTAACAAGTCTGTGGCAGAGACTTTGTTAAGTACCCCACTGGCTGCTAGGTCAAGTGAGAGGGGCCTATCCGGTGGTTGCTGAATCCAGTCAGTGGAGCTGTTGTCCTCTGGATCTGAATAATACCTTTAAACTACAAACATTAAGTGCCTGATCTCAACCCTGACCCTCTGACCTTTGTTTGGAAATACTTGGCCTTTTTTTTAAATAAATAACCAAAAGAAAGACTCAGTATTGGAAATTCACATTCTTTGGGCCACTTTCCAACGGGACCCCTGAGACGGAGATCAAGCAGGTGAGGTAACGGTAAGCCCAAAATCAAACCAGCAGCTCCTTCGGGGGTTAGTGCTACATACACATATATATGTTTTGCTTTGCGTCTATCTATTAAAGTCCTTGCAGTAAAACCAAGGAAGCTTAGACTTCTGTAGTGTATCAATGCTTTACTAAACAGGAAAAAACTGGACATACAACTGTAGGATGCACAATACAACACAACTCATAGCTTACAGAAATATGCCTACAAATATAAGCATGTACAATATGTACACATTAAGTAAACTAAACAGTTACTCAACTTAGGGTTTAAGATGTAATGTCCTTCATGGTTCCTTGCTCAGTCCAACTTAAAATGTCTCCAAAGTTACCCAGCTTCCGGCAGCCATGTGTTACTCCATTGTCCTTCCAAACACAACTGTTTTCGGAACACATGTCTCTTTCAAAAGCTAAATCTCCTCCCCCTAACTCCTGCTTACATCACATCCTTCCGATAACTTCCTGTCTCAGCTCCAAGACCTATCCAACTGGTTTATTTACATATCAATGGAGAGGAAGAGCCTCTGTAAACATATGCTCTTACTAAACCTAACTCTATATTATTGCTATCAAGACAATACAAATGGCCATACATACCACCTCTTGTCTTTATAGGATAATATAGGAAACTTCTCTTAAAGCCTTTTGTCCAGGAAAGGGCAAAATAAACCCCCATATTGTAAATAGGAGAAAAAAAATCCCTTTTTACCCGCGTATCTTCTGGGCGGTCAGACTTGTTTTGTTGTCCCTGGAAGGCTGCAACATAACTTTTGAGCAGGGTATTACAACATGACCTACTTCTGCTTACAGGCTTCGGGCCTTTGTCCTTTGTTAGGGCATCATTAGACTTGTTCATGAGGGCTGCATTCTGCTCATTCAAATCTTTAGCTCGGCCTACAGGGGTTTGATTACACTTCAAAGCCACTTTAGGATTAACTTTAATTACCCTATGTTCTAAATCTTTTGTCTTGCTTGCAGTTTCTTCCAAACACTGGGATGCCACTGCAAGCTTCTCCTTCAGTAAATCTCTTTCTAATTATGCCTATTCCCTCTTTTCAGATTCAATATGTAGAGTAGGCAGAAAGTGCAAACCAAACACAGCAACTGCCCGCATCTCTCCCTTACTGAACCCAAAACTTTTGAGAGTATAAAATCTGAGGAAAGCTCAGAGACTCCATCCCAAGCTCTGTTCAAAGGAGAAGCATATCCAGCCAGCTCCTTTACAACAGAAATCCACTGACTATTTCTGGCCCAGATAGGAAGGGTGCACGCCTTCAAGTCCTCCTGGACACCAGAAACCTTTGCAGCCTTACTCTTCCTAAACAGTGTTGCATACAAAGGCTGCAAAGGTTTCTGGTGTTTCCCCCCAGCACAAGCAACAAAACACACCACATAAAACAGGTCTGCTTCAGTTGAGATTTTAGCACAAATCCCAGACGAGCCCCCAATGTTTTGCTTTGCGTCTATCTATTAAGGTCCTTGCGGTAAAACTAAGGAAGCTTAGACTTCCGCAGTGTATCAATGGTTTACTAAACAAGAAAAAACTGCACATACAACTGTAGGATGCACAATACAACACAACTCATAGCTTACAAAAATATGCCTACAAATATAAGCGTGTACAATATGTACGCATTAAGTAAAGTAACAGTTACTCAACTTAGGGTTTAAGATGTAATGTCCTTCATGGTTCCTTGCTCAGTCCTTAAAACTTAAAATTTCTCCAAAGTTATCCAGCTTCTGGCAGCCATGTGTTACACCATTGTCCTTCCAAACACAACTGTTTTTGTCTCTTTCAAAATCTAAATCTCCTCCCCCTAACTCCTGCTTACATCACATTCTGTCAATAACTTCCTGTCAGGGCTCTAGCCGCCCTGGGCACACTAGCCGGAGGGTGCGCGGGCACCTGGGCAGCCCTGGCCCCTCTGAGCGCCGGCGCGCGCGTCGGCACACGCCCGCCGGACATGTGCGCGCGCGCCCGTGCGCGAATAGCGGGCGCGCGCGCCCCCGTGCGCGTGCACGTGCGCAATCGGCGCCGCTTTGGCGCCAGTGGCCCTATTTAAAGGGGACAGCTGCCTGCATGCGGCGCTGTCCGTCTCAGCTCCCACCTGTGTCCCCAACCTGAACCTGTCTGAGTATCCTACCTGTGACCCGGCCTGCCTGACTCTGCTGCCTTCTCCGTTCCTTGACCCCGGCTTGTTTGACCCTGCTTTGGACTGTGTTACTGTTGCTGAACCCCTGGCTTGCCTCCTGACCATCCCTCTGCCTGCCGTCTCTACCTGTCTGCCTTACCTGTTGTGACCCGGCTCGCCTGACCATCCCTGCTTCCAGTGTCCCTGCACAGGTCCTTCGCTGCTGCCGTCCTCTGCTGATCTACTGCCGCTGCTGTCTGCCACTTCTGCCGTCTGCTGCTGCTCCTGCTGCCGGTCTACCTCCTGCCTCCTGGTCTTCTGCCGAACCTTCATCTGCAGACTTACCACCCGGCCAAAGACCTGCATCTACCCAGCATCGGCCACCTGCATCCATACGGACACTCCTACCCGCTGTGTTCACGGCTACGCTGTTCCCAATCCAGCAGGCCCTGAACCAGAGTTGTAAGAGAGGTCTCCAACCACCAAGTCGGGCTCAGCACTACCAGGTACCTAACAGTACGGACAGCCAATATGACTGAGCCTGCGGAAGGAGCCTCTACCATGCGGGAGTTTTGCTCTCACCTGGCAGCCCTTACACAGGCAGTGAAATCCCTGCAGGAGGGATATACCAAGCTGGAAGGCCAAGTTCAACAACTTGCCAGCCCCATGGCTGCTGCACCTCCTCCACCACCAGTGCAACCTGCCTCCCAACCGACAGTGGTGATGCTTCCTCCCGAGCCTAGAGTACCTGTCCCAGAAAGGTTCTCAGGCGACCGGTCCAAGTTTCAGGCCTTCCGGGATGCCTGCCAGCTATACTTTGCCCTGCAACCCCGGACCTTCTCCCTGGAGGTCACCAAAGTGGGATTCGTGGTGTCCCTTCTACAAGGAGAACCCCAGTCCTGGGCCCACCGTCTTCTGGGAGCCAACAGTATCATGACCCAGCCCTTAGCCGCCTTCTTCCAGGCAATGGCACAGCTGTACGATGACCCTCAACGCACGGCTACAGCTGAATCCGCCCTATCCGCGCTCCAGCAGGGCCGCAGGACGGCCGAGGACTATATCACGGACTTCAGGCGCTGGAGCGCGGATACCCAATGGAATAATGCGGCCCTCAGACACCAGTTCCGCATGGGCCTCTCGGAGGGGTTGAAAGATGAACTGGCCCGTGTAGGAGTCCCAGAGGATCTTGAGGACCTCATCACTCTGACAATTCAGTTGGACCGTCGCCTGCGAGAGCGCCGAGCTGAACGCTCTGCATTACCCAATCGCCCAGCTTGGATGGTCGCAAGGGCTCCTGTTCCTGCTACCCGTTACCTACCTGCTCCCTCTACACCTCCCATGGGACCCGCTTCGGCCACTACGAGTACCTGGTCATGCCCTTCGGGCTCTGTAATGCCCCGGCCACTTTCCAGCATTTCATCAACGATGTACTCAGAGACTTTTTGGACATTTTTGTGATCGTCTATCTGGACGACATCTTGATTTTCTCTCAAACCCTAGAACAACATCGAGGGCATGTGGGCAAGGTACTCCTTCGACTCCGACGGCACGGCCTGTATGCAAAGGCCGAGAAGTGCAAATTTGAGCAGCAGGAGATCCAGTTCTTGGGACTTGAAATCTCCCCGGCAGGCATTAGAATGGACCCTCAAAGGGTGTCCGCCGTCCTTGACTGGCCAGCACCTGTAGACAGGAAAGGAATCCAACGGTTCGTTGGATTTGCAAATTTCTACAGGAAATTTATTAAGGGGTTCTCTGCTATCATCACCCCCATCACCCAGCTGACCAAGCAGGGCACACGTTTCCACTGGGGCCGGAGGCTCAAGGGGCCTTCGACCAGCTTAAAAGACTGTTTACCTCCGCCCCCATCCTCAGTCACCCCGACCCTGCCCTCCCTTACATCTTAGAAGTCGATGCATCAGAAGTGGCAGTTGGGGCAGTTGTGTCACAACGACAGGGCAATAAGGACGCCATGCACCCGGTGGGGTTTTTCTCCCGGAAACTTTCTCCAGCCGAGAGGAATTATGATGTCGGGGACCGGGAACTCTTGGCTATCAAGTCAGCACTAGAGGAATGGAGGTACCTCTTGGAGGGAGCTAATCAACCAGTACTTATCTACACAGACCACAAAAACCTTGAGTACTTACGAACTGCCAAGCGACTCAAACCCCGACAGGCCCGCTGGGCTCTGTTTTTCTCAAGGTTCTGCTTTCATATCACGTATCGTCCCGGTTCCAAGAATGTTAAACCTGACGCCCTCTCTCGGATGTTCGACAGTCCCAAGGACTCCACCACCCCAGACACCATCCTATCTACCGGAAACTTTCTACTTTTACAGCCAGATCTGCTATCACAAATCCGGGAGGCATCCGCCAGTTCCCAGGGACCCCATGGGGTCACCCTAACTTCCAGTGATGGACTTCTCTGGAGGGGGAGTCAAGTCTTCGTCCCCGAATCTGTAAGAGTGAAGGTCCTGACCCTACTGCACGACCACCCACTGGCAGGACACTTCGGGAGCCGCAAAACTTTGGAGCTGGTGCAACGCACCTTTTGGTGGCCCAAGCTGAAGGAATTCTGCAAGTCTTATGTTGACTCCTGCCCTGTTTGTAAGACGTCAAGGAACCGAACTTGGGGACTTTTGAAGCCTCTCCCTGCACCTGATCGACCTTGGCGAATGTTGACAATGGACTTTATAGTCGAGCTTCCTTGCTCAGAGGGGTGCTCTGCCATCTTTGTAGTGGTGGACCGGTTGTCCAAAATGGCCCACTTTCTGCCTTTAAGGGGAACACTATCTGCCACAGAGACTGCCCACCTTTTCATTAAAGAGATAGTCAGGCTACACGGGGTCCCGGCCAATATAGTCTCGGATAGGGGGGTCCAGTTCACGTCCCGTTTCTGGAGGGCCCTTTGTGAGATCCTTAAGATTGAGCTGGCCCTTTCCTCTGCATATCACCCCCAAACTAATGGGCAGACAGAACGCACCAACCAGACTTTGGAGCAATACATAAGGTGCTTCACGTCCTTTGTGCAGGACGATTGGGTGTCCCTATTACCCCTAGCAGAATTCTCCTACAATAATGCCAGCCATTC
>CM053028.1:124560676-124568176 GCA_028564925.1 Lithobates sylvaticus | reverse complement strand
ATATACAGTCTCATATATATAGATATATACGCTGCATCCAGTGTAGCTTATATCTACAGTGCATGCGGTAGTGTTTCTAATACACGTCAGGTGGTGTGTGTGTGTATATGTATATATATATATATATATATATATATATATATATATATTATATATATATATATATATATATATATATATATATATATATATATATATACATATATATATACAGTCTTGTGTGTGTATATATATATATGTGTATATATATATATATATATACTCTGCATCCAGTGTAGCCTATATCTACCATGCATTAGGTGGTGTACTGTTTCTAATACACTTCAGGTGGTGTATTAATATATGTATACAGTCTCGTATATAAATATATATATACTTTGCATTCTTTGTAGCCTATATCTACAGTGCATTCGGTGGTGTACTGTTTCTAATACACTTCGGGTGATGTACACGATATAAAATACAGTGCAGCCATAGTACAGTTTCTAATACAGTGCAGGCAGTGTACACAGTATCTAATACAGTGTGTACAGTTTCTACTACACTTCTGGTGATGTACACATTATACATGACCAGTGTAGATCAGATGTTCCCAACTTTCCTTTTACCTGCCTGACCATAAGTACTCACCCCCACCCCTTCTCATTACCTAGATTAACAAGACCAGACGCAAAATAGAGTACAAATGGCCATAGCAGCCTTTTTATTAACCAAAACACTTATTCAAATAACATTCTTTACATCAACAACACACAAAATAAACAGTCCTGTTTGTCTATGATGGCAACCCCAACAAATGATGGCAACCCTGGAGCCGTGAACACCAGCTCAGAGACAACCCCACTACCCGAAGTGCAACCATGACCCTATTCCAGCTAGACCATGTTAACTGGAATCCACCAGAGGGGCACATAACACAGATGAGTCCCCCATACTTCCATCTCGTAAATAATTTCTTACACCGTCACAGATCAATCTATCGCCATCCGATCAGCTGCCATGACTTCCCTGTTCATACCACACCTGCAAAGAAAGAAAACAGACAACACACAGGGAGGGTGTGTGGGAAACTGCTTGCTTCTTCAGCTGCTGACCCTCCACTAATGCCCAAGAGCCCCGCCTCCCCCTTAGGTAAACTACAATACCCCTCATTTTCCTGCTTTTCTCAGCCAATCCTCTATCCTTCCTGCTTTCATTACATTCCTATCGCTCCGGGCCTAACTATACAGTGCAGCCATTGTAAAGTTTGTAATACAGTGTAGGCGGTGTACACAGTATCTAATACAGTTTGTACAGTTTCTACTACTTTTCTGGAGGTGTACACAGTATCTAATACATTGTGTACTGTTTCTAATACACTTCAGGCGGTGTACACAGTATCTAATACAGTGTGTACAGTTTCTACTACTTTTCTGGTAGTGTACACAGTGTCTAATACAGCATGTACAGTTTCTACTACACTTCAGGCGGTATACACAGTATCTAATACAGTGTGTACAGTTTCTACTACTTTTCTGGTGGTGTACACAGTGTCTAATACAGCGTGTACAACAGTGTACCACACTTCTGGTGGTGTACACAGTACACAATACAGTGCAGCCATAGTACAGTTTCTAATACAGTGCAGGCAGTGTACACAGTATCTAATACAGTGTGTACAGTTTCTACTACACTTCTGGTAGTGTACACAGTATAAAATACAGTGCAGCCATTGTACAGTTTCTAATACAGTATAGGCGGTGTACACAGTATCTAATATAGTGTGTACAGTTTCTACTACTTTTTCCACCAGCAGATGGATCCTGTGTGGAGCAGATATTACCTTCTGCAGTCAGGCATCACCTGAGCTTTATAGCAGGTAATAATATAAATGCCCGGCAAGTGCATACACACCTTGCCCTGGTATTGTCCTTGTGCCCTGATCTGCATCCTGTTTACCTGTTTACCTGATCCCTGATTCCTGAATCCTGTACCTGTTTGTATCTGTTCCTGTATCCCTGTATCCTTGCGCTGCAGCCTGATCCCTTCCATCTTGTCCCTGTCTGTTTACTTCTGGTCCTCCATCTGCTGATCTCCTGTTTATGACCCGGGCTTGGCTTGACTACGATTCTGGTACTCCCTTTTGCTATATATGCTGGTTGGTTTATTATCACTGTTTGGTTCTTTGATTTTCTCACTCTGTTTTGTATTGGTGGTGTATTAACATTTATATGCATTTACCTTAATAAAATTACTTACTTTCTCCTACTTATGTTTGGTTCACTCTGTCGCAGTCACACAGTTCTGGTCATATCTGGTTTATGACAGTATCTAATACAGTGTGTACAGTTTCTAATACACTTCAGGCGGTGTACACAGTATCTAATACAGTGTGTACAGTTTCTACTACACTTCTGGTGGTGTACAAAGTATACAATACAGTGCAGCTGTAGTACAGTTTCCAATACATTGTACGTATTTAATACAGTGTGTACAGTTTCTACTACTTTTTTGGTGGTGTACACAGTATCTAATTTAGTGTGTACAGTTTATAATACACTTAAGGAAGTGTACACAGTGTGTATAGTTTGTACTACTCTTCTGGTGGTGTACACAGTATCTAATACAGTGTGTACAGTTTCTAATACTCTTCTGGTGGTGTACACAGTATCTAATACAGTGTGTACAGTTTCTACTACACTTCTGGTGCTGTAAACCGTATAAAATACAGTGAAGCCATAGTACAGTTTCTAATACAGTGCCGGTGGTGTACACAGTATCTAATACAGTGTGTACAGTTTCTAATAAACTTCAGGTGGTGTACACAGTATCTAATACAGTGTGTACAGTTTCTATTACACTTCTGGTGGTGTACAAAGTATACAATAAAGTGCAGCCATAGTACAGTTTCTAATACAGTGTAGGCGGTGTACACAGTATCTAATACAGTGTGTACAGTTTCTACTACTTTTCTGGTGGTGTACACAATATCTAATACAGTGTGTACAGTTTCTAATACACTTCAGGTGGTGTACACAGTATCTAATACAGTGTGTACATTTTCTACTACTCTTCTGGTGGTGTACACAGTATCTAATACAGTGTGTACAGTTTCTACTACACTTCTGGTGGTGTACACAATACAGTGCAGCCATATTACAGTTTCTAATACAGTGCAGGCTGTGTACACAGTATCTAATACAGTGTGTACAGTTTCTACTACTTTTCTGGTGTTGTACACAGTATAAAATACATTTCAGCCATTGTACAGTTTCTAATACAGTGCAGGTGGTGTACACAGTATCTAATACAGTGTGTACAGTTTCTACTACTTTTCTGGTGGTGTACACAGTATCTAATACAGTGTGTACAATTTCTACTACACTTCTGGTGGTGTACACAGTACACAATACAGTGCAGAAGTAGTACAGTTTCTAATACAGCACAGGCGGTGTACACAGTATCTAATACAGTGTGTACAGTTTCTACTACACTTCTGGTGGTGTACACAGTACACAATACAGTGCAGCCGTAGTACAGTTTCTAATACAGTGCAGGCGGTGTACACAGTATCTAATACAGTGTGTACAGTTTCTACTACACTTCTGGTGTTGTACACAGTATTAAATACAGTGCAGCCATTGTACAGTTTCTAATACACTGCAGGTGGTGTACACAGTATCTAATACAGTGTGTACAGTTTCTACTACTTTTCTGGTGGTGTAGACAGTATCTAATACAGTGTGTACAATTTCTACTACACTTCTGGTGGTGTACACAGTACACAATACAGTGCAGAAGTAGTACAGTTTCTAATAAAGCACAGGCGGTGTACACAGTATCTAATACAGTGTATACAGTTTCTACTACACTTCTGGTGGTGTACACAGTACACAATACAGTGCAGCCGTAGTACCGTTTCTAATACAGTGCAGGCGGTGTACACAGTATCTAATACAGTGTGTACAGTTTCTACTACACTTCTGCTGGTGTACACGGTATAAAATACAGTGCAACCATTGTACAGTTTCTAATACACTTCAGGTGGTGTACACAGTATCTAATACAGTGTGTACAGTTTCTAATACACTTCAGGAGGTGTATTAAAATATATATATATATATATACAGTCTAGTATATATATATATATATATATATATATATCATCTAGTATATATATATTTATCATATATATCACCGACATCATCTCCTGCAATCAGGCGTCACCTAAGACTGATTGGGGGGGGGGGTGTACTTACTTATACTTACTTAAGATGCCTGCACCCATCGCCTTGGTGTTGTTCCTTGAGCCCTGACCTATATTTGCTATCCTGAAACCTGTATTCCTGTAACCTGTACCTTGTATCCTGTGTTCCTGAACCCTGCATTCATCCCTGGACTCCTGTCTTGCAGACTGATCCCTTCCTCCTGTTGTACTCTCCCTGTCCCATCCTGTTCCCTGTTCTATCTGATTGACCTCCCGTGTATGACCCTGACTTGGTTACGTTTATGATTATATCTTACACCTGTAAATACGTTTGGTTTGGAGAGTTGTTATTGTGTGTCACTGTGGTTGGTTGCTGGTTTATTTTATTGTTTGTCACATCAGAGGTGTGTTTACTTTGGTGTATTACTTATCCTCATAATAAATCATATTATTATTACTTTAAATGTGTTTGGTCTTCCTTATCGCAGTCCACACATTTCTGGTCGCACTGGTTTATGACACAGCATGTACGTGGAGGATAACACTCAGTAGCAGTCTTCAAGGGATGGTTTTCAGTCCCCAGAAACCCAAGGAGTTGTACCTGGCTGGGAGGAGGTAGTTATGGATAATGGGATCCTTAGTGACTCAGAATCGAATGCCTCTGCAAAATTACGCTGCATGGCCTCCCGGATTCTGCAAAGCCTGCAAAAGGGTTGGATTTGTGGATTTGTGGTATCAAGGAGAGGGATCACTACTGACTGGCAACCCTTCTTGATCCACGTTACAAGGGTAAAGTTGCAGAACTCATCCTGCCTTCTCAGACGGAGCAGAGGATGAAACATCTTCAGGAGGCCTTGAAGAAATGTTTGTGTAACCCATTTCCAGACCCTGGGAGGTTACCATTTTATGGTGCTGGACAACGTGTTGCTGAGGCTTCATTTCGTCAGAGGAAGAGCGGTGAAGAAGGTGGCCAGCTGACTGGTGCCATTAAACAATTCTCAGTCCTCAGCGCCAAGGTCTGATCCGTTCAAGCAACCATCGCCAGCATCTGCATTATGTGGTGCAGGAATATCTAGGGGCAAGAGCAGACTTAGAGCCCTTTACAACAGAGCATCCACTGAGTCTCGAGGATGGACCACTGGCCAGAACTTGCTCAATATGCAATTGAGCTACTGGCCTGTCCCGCATCCAGCATGCTTTCTGAACGCACATTCAGTCCTGCTGGAGGGTTTGTAATGGACCAAAGAATGCGCCTGTCCACAGACTCCGTAGATAGGCTCACATTCATAAAAATGAATCAGTCTTGGATCAGCAGCTATCAAGCACCTGATGCTGATGTAACTGATTGAATTTGCTATCAATCTGGGATCCCTTGAAGACTGCTAATGCTGACTATCCTATTCCTCTTCAATCTTGACGATGCTAGTTTCTAACAATATTTTTGGTTTAGGGCACCACCACCACCACCCAAGGCCCCAATTTTTCTGCCCCTGTTAAACAGGGGCATGTAATTACAATTCTTGATATAATATTTCACAGCAGGGCCCGTTCCAGCGCCCACCAAGAGTATTTGTGAGGGGTTACAGTGTTGTGGCACCACCACCACCGCCTAAGGCCCAATTTTTCTGCCCCTGTTAAACAGGGGCATGTAATTACAATTCTTGATATAATATTTTTCACAGCAGGGCCTGTTCCAGCGCCCACCAAGAGTAACTGTGGAGGGCTTACAGTGTTCTGGTACCACCAACACCTAAGGCCCAATTTTCTGCAGAGTGTATAGGGCAGGCCGTATAGTATATACAGGCGGTCCCCTATTTTTAAACATCCGACTTACAAACGACTCCTACTTACAAACGGAGGGAGACAACAGGAAATGAGAGGAAATCTACCCCTAGGAAGGGAAATTCTCTCCTGTAAGAGTTTAAGCCAACGTTCACACCTATGCGAATTAGATGCAGCTTACAGTGCATCCAATTCGCAGGACATTTCAAAATACATTCATTTTAATGAGGCTGGTTCACATATCTGCGGTGCATTCGCACTGCGCGTTGCAGAAAAAACGTGTGCGTTTTTTGGGCAGTGCGGTCCGGCTCAGGTGCAAATTCAGGCCCATTATCTTCTATTATCTTCTGATTCGCAGCTGTGTTGCGGTGTGAACACGAATTCTCTCCCTCTCCTCACTACACCTCCCCCTCTCCTCCCTCTACCTGCTCACTGCTCACCGCAGCTAAAACGCAGAGGACCCTCTGAACAACTGACTTTTTGGTGCGCAGTGAAACAGGACATTCAATTCGCAACGTACTGGTGTGAACCCGGGCTTATATGGGAAAAAGGTGTATCCACTGATGCTTTATGACCAATCCTTGTTTCCGTAAAAATTCTCAATCTTGATGATGCTAGTTTCTAACAATATTTTTGGTTTAGGGCACCACCACCACCACCCAAGGCCCAATTTTTCTGCCCCTGTTTAACAGGGGCATGTAATTACAATTTTTGATCTAGTATTTCACAGCAGGGCCCATTCATGCGCCCAACAAGAGTATCTGTGAGGGGTTACAGTGTTGTGGCACCACCACCCAGGGCCCATTTTTTCTGCCCCTTAAACAGGGGCATGTAATTACAATTTTTGTTACAAGAATAACTGTGAGGGCTTACTGTATTCTGGCACCATCAAAACTAAAGGCCCAATTTTCTGCCCCTGTTTAATAGGGGCATGTAATTACAATTTTTGATATAATATTTCACAGCAGGGCCCGTTCATGCGCACAACAAGATTAATACTTTATTTTCCATTGCACACGTTCCTGGAAATGCTCTCGGATTTGGGTGCTGAAGCAACAACCAGCTGGAAACTGGTTCAAGTCACAATGAAGATATTTGCCAGCACACCATGGAGCGACACAAATAGCGTCCAAAAGGGTGATTTATTGCATGATCACAACACAAGGATAGTGCATTGTTTCCAACAAGAGTAATGCCGCATACACACGATCGGAATTCCGGCCAGAAAAAGACCAATGAGAGCTTTTCATCTGAAAATGCGACCGTGTGTAGGCTCCATCGGAATTTTGCTGGCCGAATTTCCGACAGCAAAGAATTGAGAGCATGTTCTCAATTTTTCCGACGGAAAAGGTTTCTATCGGAAATTCCATGCAAAATTCCTACGCATGCTCGGAAACAATTCGACGCATGCTCGGAAGCATTGAACTCGACTCGTTGTAGTGTTGTATGTCACTGCGTTCTTGACGGTCGGAATTTGGTGAGACCGTGTGTAGACAAGACGGAATTCCGTCGGGAAAACCGTCAGAGCTTTT